>PISX010005792.1:0-103950 GCA_004024625.1 Mellivora capensis | reverse complement strand
TAAAAGACTAATTCTCCAAAATAACTCTGTGAAACAATTTAAACTAGGTCATTCGTATGCTTTCAACAGATACTAGGACAGCTGGGATCTTGCTCTATTGGATTGGATTCAAAGATGATGTAGAATTTTGTGTTCTACACAGGAATTGCCATGAGTCAACAGACTATGTGACCTTGCTCAGACTTTAACTAGATAGGCTGGCTACATGAAGTGCTTGAAATATCTGCCTCTGAAGAAACTCAGAGTGAAACAGGAATTGAATCAAATGATTGACCAGAACACAGTAACTATTAGAGTAATTCTCAAGAAGGTGAGAGTTAATACAGTTCACAAAAATCTCATCTCTACCCAGAACAATAGGAAATAGAATATTTCTTGGTAATGATACCATTGATATGATATGCTTTGAAAATTTTAATTTCAAGAAAAGTTTTTTTTGAGAGAAAGAGAGTGAGGGGGGAAGGGCAGAAGGAGAAGGAAGGAGAGAATCTTAAGCAAACTCCATACCCAGCACAGAGCCTGAAGCAGGGCTCAATCTCTCAACCCTGAGAGCATGACCTGAGCTGAAGTCAAGAGTCGGATACTTAACTGACTGAGCCACCCAGGTAGGTACCCTTAATTCAAATTTTAATTCAAGGTTTCTATGAAATAGGAAAAGTAAATGAAGCTATTTAGGTGGCTTGGTACAAGGGTCAAATGACTTTATATTTAAGTCTTACAAGCAACAACAGAAGAGGAAAAGCTGGTATCACACACAATAATTATAATACTAGCAACTACAACCACAATAAGTGAGAATGCTAATACAAAAGTCTGGATGAATAGTTTTAAAAGACATCATTTTATTTATGTTTCGTGATTGTCCCAGCACACTGCCTTTGGCAATATTATAAATAGTTTAAGAGTGCGCACCTTTTCTACTGCTGCCTTGTTAATTGACATTTCATGGAGTTTACTTGTAATTGGCAAAATTCCCTGTCTTCTTATCACCTTCCTCAGACACATCCTTTTCTTTCTGTTGGGGCTAAACTACTTCACTCACTATAAATCTTGAAGTACTCCATTCGTGGAAATTTAAAACCCAGCCCATATTCTGAAAGTGTGTTGAAGCAAGGCCTTAACATGGGGCAGGGGGGGCGGGGAGGGAGTGCAAAAAATTTAGATTTTGGCTGTGTTCAGTGGGTCTGCCAACGGATTGCATCCCTTACCTGGAAAGAAAAAAGATATAACCAAATTTGTTCCCAGAGACTGAACAAAATCACTGAACTTTGCAAAAACCTATTGTTTTGTAAGTCTTACTGACACCTGGTGGCTAAATCTTAACAGATTTCTCAGTAACCGGTGATGAGCTGTTTCTGCAGGAAAACACTGAAGATTTGCAACACCCTTGACACTGAGGGAGCACTAAATACTTAACTCCAGTCTAAACAGAGTAAGAAATTCAGAATCAAAGCAAACTTGCAACTTACCCATGTTCAAAGACACTCACGGGTATTCATTTTTACGTTTTTACCCCTATTTTCAAAAACTCAATTCATCTATTCTAAGATACTATGTGAAGAAAATCTTCTGAGGCATTGGAGGTCCAAACACAATTTCCAAGAGCTATTTCCGATATTAAATAGATTTTGGTCAATTTTGTTCTACACACAAATGCACTAATAGAAGTAGCAACATTTAAAAAACATTTTAATATTATGTATTAGGTCCATTTTGTACTCATTATTTTTTTCCCAAATAACAAATAACATAAAAATCATATCAATTCATAGCTCACAGAAAGTCTACACATAGAATTTCTGAGAGACTCAGGCCTTCTCATGGTTATAATTTTAATACGATGGTTCTCAAACTTTAGAGTGCTGAAAAAAATTATTTTATTCTTATTGTTTAAATACACATTGATAGGACACACCCCTAGAATTTCTGGTTCAGATTCAGTAAACCATGGGTAGAGATGAGGAATGCGTAATTTTATTCTATTCTCAGACTCGTGTCTAGAAATCCCACTGGAATCCATCTCTCATTCTTCAATTTCTTCTGGTCCTCCTTCTGTTCTCAGTATCCTGATTGCCTCTGTAATCCCTCACCTCCATATCTGTCTCCTACCCAGCATATATTTCTATTTCTTGTAATAATATCACCCTGGTTTGTCTCGGTGAACAGCTGCTGCACCCACACACATGAGCCAGTGTAATTAAGAAAAGCCTGACCCTATGCCTATTTGAGGGTTGAGGGTTGGGCATGGAAGCCAGGCCTGGATAAGCAGGATATCTTGTTCCCAGACCACAGTGATCGGTTCAAGAATGGGTAGATGGTCTGCATTTAAAAGGAGACTTTTATTATGGGAATTGATTGAGGAAAGAATCACTTACCTCATAGAATATAAGCTCAGAGATGCTGTTGGCCATATATATTAGTCTGTATGAAAGGTAAAATCACATCCATATAAACAGCTTAGAGATGACGAAACATGGCTTTGTCTGCAGTCATTGTTTAAGACCCTGGATTCTTGTGTCTGAAACTAGACAAGACACTAAGTTTTCCTGTTGCATATATTCATAAATTCCCTTTGTTTTGTTCCTGTTATTTACAACGACAGATTCTGTAATTCTAGTTCGCTGGCATATGGACTACTTCACCTGTAAGTTCCTGTGCTTTTCCTCCCACATTTTCTGGACTTAACAGCATGAGTTAAAACTGACTTCCTTAGGGGTGCCTGGGTGGCTCAGTGGGTTAAGCCTCTGCCTTCAGCTCAGGTCATGATTTTGGGGTCCTGAGATCGAGCCCTGCATTGGGCTCTCTGCTCAGCAGGGAGCCAGTTTCCCCCCTCTCTCTGCCTGCCTCTCTGCCTACTTGTGATCTCTCTTTCTCTGGCAAATAAATAAATAAAATATTTAAAAAAAAAAAAAAAGGCTGACTTCCTTAGACTTTTTTTTTACCCCCACTGTCAAATCTGAAGGGAAGACCCAATGAGAGGTTTGGGGAAGTGGCAGGGGCAGACCTGCTGTAGAGGTCCCAGCACATTATACAGGACTTAGGAGACTGGGGTGAGGGAAGCTTGGGTAGAACTGCATTACACCTCAGCCCTCCAACTCTAATGGGCCCCCACCTCTTCTGGCACCACCAGCGGGATTCACAGTTCTTTCCTGAGTGATGTTTTAGAATCTAAGTTTCCTGAACTTGCTCTCTCCTTGAATCTATCCGGGTATCTTCACTTGGGAGTCCAGGTTGTTGTAGGCACTTCCCACCCCTCAAACACCGATCCAATCCTGTCTTCTGAGAGGTGACTTCAGTGGACCCCAGCACGGGCTGGAGGGCAGATTCATGCGGCTCCCATGATATTAGTGAGAGCCATGGCACTGACCTCCTGGGGCTTGTCTCGCTACACAGCTTCATAGCCTTTGGTCTAAAGTGCTGCCATAATGATGTTCACGTGGTAGTTCCCATTTCCTCTCATGCTCTTCTTGGGGGGAGGGAGGTTCACCATGGTGTTTGAAGACACCCTCCAGAAAATCTCTTGCAGCACTTCTGGGGTAAAGACCTTGCTTTCCTGGAAGAGGTTATTGAGGGCAAGCAGGGCACACAGCTCCTTGCTATTTCTCATGGTCAAGTTTGTGAGGGGTGATGCCTGGGGCAGCTCCAAAGATTCAGATTTGGCCTTGTCTCCTTTCCATGCCACCCAACTCATATTTTCCTTTGAAGTTCCGGAAAGGGCTAAAAACACCTACTCTTCCCTCCAGGGGAAGAATATAAGTGTCTCAGTTTCTTCAGGATTCCTGAGATCCACCTTATTTTCTGGTGTCCATGATTTATGCTTTGTCATGGGGCAAAAAGGCTGGAATAGAAAGGACAAAAAAAAAAAATTCCACCTCTTCTAACAGAAAGACCACGTTCAGATTAGAGTATTTTGCCACCACTGTAAAAGTAGAATTAAAAAAAAAAAAAAAGAAAGAAAGAAAGAAAAAGTAGAAAGTCTAAGACCTTGTTTCTCCTCTCCCACTTTCCCTTCTAGAAAACTAAGTTTCCTTGCTGTATTTTCCTCTCTCCAAATGCCAACCAGGCCTCAGTGCAGGAGGATGGAACGGAATTGGTCACATGGCTCCTTTTATGCTATTTCTTTCAAACCGTAACGCCACGGACGGACTCAGGAGACAAGGCTCAGGTGGTGGAGAAAACGCAAAACTGGAGCAGCTAGCGAGGGCCAGCGACCCGGTGATGGAGGGCGTGCTGGAGCCTGGGGTAGAAGGCGGGGGGATGGCCATCCATCTGCTCTGGGGCAGCAGCCCTGCAGGGCGATGACCGGCGGGGGGGGGGGGGGGTTGTTGGGGGGGGGGGGGCAGCTCCCTGGACTGCTCCCACTCTCATCTGTCGCCGTGGCCCCCGCAGAGGAGACAACTCCTGTCAGTTGCCGCTGCTGCCTGGGAGAACGAAGCTGGTGGGGAAAGTGGCTACAATATTATTACGGCCTTACCTTCCTCATTATATTCAGAATACTGTGAAACTTCATGGTTTGGCTTCAACTTCTACTCCATCCCTTCTCCAATTATTCAAATACCTTCCAGTCAACCTGGAATGTCTCCACTAGCTCTTCCTTCATCTAAATTGGTGGTTATTATTATTGTCATTATTATTACTATTAATGCACTATTCATTCTGCCTGAAATGTACATCCTCTCTTTCTGCACATGGATAACTCCAAGTCCCCTTTCAGACAGCTGCTTAAATGCCATTTGAACAAGACTGTCTATAAACCTCTCCCTTAAAAGTTGTTCTCCCTGTTAATGTATATTATTGCATCCTATTCTTTTCCTTCATTGCATTTTTTACAGATTTCAGCTTTGGATTTATTTCTGTTTCCTTGTTTAATATATTTCTAAGACAACAAAAACTATGTGTATTTTGTTGAATGCCAATACTAGATACTCTAAGAATGGTATGTTGAATGGATTATAATTTCTTTTAATAAGGCAAGTCCTACACAGCTCAATTAAAAGGAAAGATGAAACACATTTAAGTTAGCTTTTACTCCAAAATAGCAAATTACTGTTGTCTGGCAAGTTAGCCTAAGGCTGGTTAAACAGACCACTAAAATTTGGCAGCAGCATGCTAATCCATGCATTTTAATTATAGCAAAATTGTTAGAAATATAGTTCATTTGGTTATGCTGTTGTCAAAACTTTGCTAGTGTGCATCAGGTTAATGTTCTGTAGTTTCAAATGACTATTTGCATATCTCCACATGTATCCTGACTATTCACACCTGCTTTGGACCATAACCAAGATAACCTCTGCTGATAGAACCTAGTGGCTGGCAAAAGAACTAACTAACTCATCATTCTTCCTCTCTCTCAACACAGTGGTGCAAATACTCTCCAGAAAGGTCCTCCTTATTTCAGTATTATTTGAAACAATCTCATTCTAGTATATTCCCTGCTGTCTGTCCTCTGACTTTTCCTCAGTTACATAAATTCAATCATTTGTTTATTTTTGGAAAAATCTGTTGTAATCTAGTGAAAGACTGGCATCACAATTGATAAATATAAACTTCTTTTCAAATAATTAAAATAATTTTTCAATAATTAAAAAAATCCACTTTTGAAGTGAAATCATACGTGAAAAACAAAACAAATGAAGTCCCATTGACTTTTAATGGCCTAGAAACTGCTTCAAATACAAACATCTATGGAAAAATCAAAATTTTCCCACTATATGTTTTATTTATATGTATCATTTGTAGCACAACAGTATTTTATTTCGCTATTTTGGGATTCTGTATTTCACTTACATAGAATGTAGTTTAGTTCTTTTTTTCATTAAGTTCATTCCCTAGTATTAATGGCTTTGTATACTAGTCTAGAAACAGTTTTCTATAGGAAAACACATTCTAAATAACAAGCAATTAATTTATTAATTCTTTTGTATTGCAAAAGACATGTTTAAGATTCTTTTGGGGGAAAGTCGTAAAAAATCCAACCTAATCTTCACCGTAAAGGAACTCAAGATGAATCCTAGGATCTAAGGATTAAGAACACAAGATGTACTATTGAAGAAAAAGATTTAAATAATAGTTTTCAGAGAAGTTAATTTATCGATGATGTTTATTTACATTTAGGCAAATATCTAGTACAACACTGAAGAGGAGATTTGAGTAACCATGCATGTATTGTTCCTGACTGCTGTAAAAAAAACCTCTTAACATATCGCCAGAATATATGATTTGTAATAGTATTCTGAGAGGTGCTCATTATCCCATTCTTTGTTTACAAATTTTTTTTTTAGTTAATGGGTACTAACTTTGTAATATGATTTGGTATAGTTATCAATATCATGATACTGCTTTATTTTCTCATTTTTGTAAAAATTATATTAATAGATTTCCTTATACCAACTACTTTTTGAAGTCATGAGATTCCCTCATGAGGTATTTTTCCTTTAATTCACTTGTAGGTTGTACTTACTAATACTGTAAGACTCACACCTTTGCTTAAATGTGAAAATGTTCTTTTTTTGCATTCTTCCTATTGTTTGCTATCAGGGTTTCTGCTCAACTTGTAGAATTTGTTAGAAGATCTGGAAAACTTAGAATTAAAAAAAACTCTAGCTTCCTTGAAGGGTTGGTAAAATTTATAGTTTCCATGTTACATTTATATATATATATATATATATATATATATATATATATATATATACATATATATATATGTATTTTTTTTTTACTTGTGCTTTCCCCAACCTCACTTATAAGTTCCTTTAGCTTAGAGACCAGATCCTGCACCTCTGTACTTCCAATACTTAACATAGACTTTGTCACATAGCGTATATTCTGTGAATTTATGTTCAGTGAATTAACAAAATGATGCAGTTAGAGAATTCTTTGTATCTGGCCAAGTGCAAATAATGAAAAGAAGAGTTTTCTTTAAGCAGTTCTCCGAACTATAAATTTTCTCCCAAACAATAAATGACTTTAAGATAAAATGAGCATATGGAAAAACTTTTCCTGTAACAATATTATTATCTGGGTGCTATTCCTTCAATTCATTCAAGTCCAAGCTGACTTTCATTCAGTTTTCATGAGTCTTCAATATCACAAAGTACAGCTGCACAATAAACATTAAAATGTTAATTTTGTCTTTGAGGAAATGAGACTTCAAGAGGAAACCTTAAGAAAGAGAAAACCACCAAATTTTACATATACAACAAGGTGTAAAATGTTTTAGGGAGCCTGAAAATCTCTACCTGTGATCTGCTCTTTCAAAACAAAAGGAACTGAGAAAGAGTGGAACTATAATGAATGCACATATATTTGTTACTCATATTTTGGAGATAACCCTTAATGTTTTTTTTCTTCTATTATTAACAATTGAAAATTTTAGCATATTTGAAAATAAAAGTGTCCTTAACATTCAAAACATCTCCTACTATATTTCAGTCCGAATTTTTTGTCTCTTTATTAAATGTGCTGAGCTCTCCATCCTTATAGACCACTTAAGCTCTTTCATGAATAGACTATGTCTCCTTTATCTTTATATCCTTTAATATCCCTAGCACTATGCCATTGGTGAAGTAAAACATTCTGTAAATATAAAGAAAAGAAATGAATTTCTTTTTAAAAATCATAAGAAATGCTAATATAAAACTATGACATTGAGACCACATTAAATAGAAAGTTTAAAAGATATACCAGAACCTAACAAACCATATAGGAGGCACAATTATGCAAATTTTAAGTAATATATTGTTCTCTCTATAATATAAATGTTTCCATTGGCTTGTTTGTACAATGCCAAATATCACCTTTATTATTGCCCAATTCTTTTACTTCAAGCACTTAAGTATTTCTTTTGTAGATTTTATTTTCCCTGAATCAGAAGTCCTTGCAGTTGGAATTACTAATTGTAAAACCACAGGGAGTTCAAAGTTTAGGTTTACATAAATGTAAGACTTCTAATGAAATGCCAAACATTAAAAAAAAAATTGAGAAAAAAATTATAAAGTGCATTGGCATGACAAGCAGATTTTAGGTAAATGAATGCAGATGGGAAGTTTCAGAACTTTACAAAACCCTTAAACAGACATTTTTCTTCCAGTCTTTTCTTTGGTGATTAAGATTTATTTTATAAAGATTGAAGTCAAGGAAATAATTCACATATATACTTAGCGCTATTGAAGCATAGGCTGACAATCTTTCTCACTGTATTTTTCCACATTATAAAGTGCCCCAAGCATTGTAGTAATTTTCCCCCTTGGAATATATAAATTGCCTTACATAAACTCTAACTATTGTTGCTGAGTTGGGCTTTAGGATTTTCTCTTGGGGCATTATAATAAGCTAAGCACCTATATTTGTCTTAAAATTCATTGTCCAACCACATAAGCCTCCAGTGTGACAAATCCCATTATTTTATGGCTCTTTTGTCTAACCCTAACAAAAATTTTTAAAAAAATCATTTTAGCTTCTTTCTACAGAGAAGTAAATAATTATTTTGGGAAAACACAATAGTCCTCATGCCAAATGGAGTGAACCACGTTTCTGTAAATATTTTTTTTAACTTTCTATAGCTTATTTTGGGAGTTGTATCAGTTAATTTATTGGATGACTATTGTATGTTGGGCTAAGGATTGGCAGTAAACTAAGTCGTGAATAATTAACTGGGTTTTGAAAGATGTAAGACAAATGTTTTGTTGAGGAAGGTAGGAGTAGAAGAGAGAATTAGATAAATGCAGAGGCCTATTACATTACTCATATGTACATTATATGTACATTACTCAGGACATTCTGCTATTCCTCCCTCTCCTCTATCAGAGGAACATACTGAGTGAGAGTGGAAAATTGAAAGTAGCAATGTGTTCACTGTTACAATTGTATCAGTTGTTCACAAAGATGCTCTCCTACTGAGGAAGATGGGTTAAATTAGGTTGCCTGTAATTTTTTCAGTGGTAAAGTGTAGGGAGAGTTCACTAGGAAGTAAAAAGGAGTAAGAATAGCTTGCAGAATTGAAAATGCTTTTTTAAATAGTTCAATTGTTATTTCTCTGTGGGTCTGGAGTCATGGTGTTGCATAGAAAACACCCTATCTTACTAAAGCTGGACACTTAGAACTAGATTTAGGATTACACATTTGTTTTCTGAGATCTTGAATAAGTGTTATAAAAGCAGAAACATTTGTCATGTTTATTTCTTATTCTAAGTCACAGTGCCCAGATTCAGTAGGAGCTCAATAGATATTTGTTGAAGAAATGAATAGGTGCATTAAAATCCTGACTATCAGTGGCATCATTTCTTTGTTTGGATTAAGACAAAAAGGAAGCAAAATGCTAGAAAATGCTGATATAAATTCAAAATTAACATTGTAAAAACTGTTTTTAGCTAGCAAGCTAAATCTTCCAGCTGGATCAAAGTTAAGTAGTAAAACCAACATGTGAAAATAGGGTTAGTAATCTGGTATAGGCAGAACAATTGTGTGAATAACAGTATTATGACCTTTTTCCTTACTCATGTTTAAGAAACTATCAAATTGCATTCTGGCATGCACAGGATTAATGGGAGGATGGGATGGCCAAAGAACATGGCAGTCATTACTGAATTTGAACAGTATGATAAAATCTCATATACCTTAATATGTCCCAGAGCACACAAGTCCTAGTACTGAAAATGAAACATTAATTGTAAAGCATTATCATGCCAGAGAGCATTGTTACGATGAGGTTTTAAGAATCTTTAAATGGTTGATATTTAGAGAAGTAATATTATATAGTAATATAATTGGGAGATACTTAATCCAGTTATGTATGTACTTCCAGACAAATGAATTATCTTTTGAGAGAGAACCTTAGTACATTTTAATGATAAGGTGAAATTATCTCAGTGTCACAGTACACAGAGATTTTAAACACAAAAAACACGTTACCTGAGCATGAGCCAGAAATTCGGTTTTCCAAATGTAGACCTAGATGAGGGCTGTAATTCATGTCATTTTATGACATTTCATGGAACATTTGGTCATTATGACATTTATGATGCAATGAAATAGGCCATAAAATGCTGTAAATTGTTGGGAACAAAAGACATTCATATTTGTGATGGGCATTTGAGCTTCAATCAAGACGTTAGTAGGTTAAATCAAAACTTAACTTGGAGTTGAATGTTTAAGTTTTAGTTTAACAGTGTAGTTCTTTATTTTTCCTTCCTTCTTCCCTAGCTCTTCTCAAACTTTCTCCTCTCCACTCTCTTTCCCTTGCTCTCCTTTCTTTATTAAACCAGATGAGTTTCACAGGACTATAAGTTAAAAAATAGAGAGGGGGGACAAGATGACGGGGAACTAGGAGGAGGCACCTTTTCAACCTGTACCCTAAAGTGAACTGATTACTTACCAAAGAACTCTGATCAGCCATGAAATCAGCCTGAGATCAGAATTCTACACGTCAGGATCTCTACGGGAGCAGAAGACGCCAGCGGGCAGGTAAAGCAGAGTGGGAACGTCGGACTGGTATTGGAAGATAAATAAAAGGGGGAGGGAGCCACCAGAAATGACCCATTGGAAAGTAACACCCCAATACAAGAGTGCCCCGCATCTGGGGACCAGCATTAACTTGGAGTCTGGTTGAAAGTACTCTAAAAGAGCAAAGGATCATGGGGGAAATTGTGGGAATCAGGGCAGTTAAGGACAGGGGCTTAAGTCCCGGGACTCAGGACAGCCAACCTGGCACTGAGCCAGAGAGAGTGCCGCAGAGAAACCAGGTCTTGGTCCCTGAGCCGCCAGCGCACCTGAGAACGTGTGGGATCCCGTGAGGGGCTGGGAGCCTCACCAGCCCACAGAAACACAGCCTTTTTGCACTCTTCCACACATGCGCCGCGCCGTGCTATTAGAGCCTGAGACGTGCGCGCTCCACACCCTCCCCTGAGAGAGGTGCACACAGGCGCCAGCCAGGAGCTCTTGGTCCCAGAAAAGGCTGAGTGCTCCCTGTCCACCCAGAGGGAAGATCTCAGTGTTCAATCACTGCTTGGAACCTCTCTGGCGGTCCGGAGCTGCCCAGACAGCCGCCGCTGTCATGGTTTTGGGTACAAGCAGGAGTTCCTGTGTCCCCAGGGACCACGACTGGGAACGTGCTCTGCCAGCGGCCAAGGGGGAACTTATGTGTTCTGCAGCACCCAGAGGGGAACAGACTGAGGCTTCTCTCTGAGAGGGAGGTCTGGGTGCAGTTTGCTTTCCTCTAAACCTCCAAAACCCATCAAGAGCTGCCAAGGGGAGAGAAAACAAACGAACAAACATAAAAACCTCCAAAGAACAAAAGCCTAAAAAAATGGTTTCCTCAGAGCCCACCCCCTTGAGGGGGGCGGGAGGACTTAACTCAGGAAACACTGCCTGAAAACCCACGTGGCAGGCCCCTCCCCCAGAAAGACAACTGGGGAAAACAAAACAAAACAAAACAAAACAAAATGACAAGAGAACAACCACCACTATTTCATAGATACAACTTTTATTTTTAATTCGTTCCCACTATTCTGGTTCATTTTTTATTTTATTTTTATTTTTTTATATAGATTTTTTTAGCCTATTTACTATCACAGTGAGATGTCCAGTACATCAAATTCCATAATAACCTTTTAACCTGAACTTTTTGATTTATATACCCATGTTTTTCTTTTGCTTTTCTATTTTTTAAATTTTTTAAAATTTTACTTTAGTTCATTCTTTTCTCTATTTTTATTTTTTAATATTCATATAGAGTTAAACTTCAAGGTAATCCCCTTTCCCCAATCAATGCTACCCCTATAGGTAACCCAATTTTTAATCCCCCTTTATCTTAGGAAAGTTGAGTCCTTTAAGAAAGATATCAAGATACATCCAGGAAGAATGAAAATAACCTTCCTCACCCACACTGAGAATTTATAACCACTCTCCCATCTTTTTCTTCTGCCACTGTTTCTGTGTATTTGTGTTTGTCCTGGTAGTATATAAATCTTATACTTGGGGTTCTTTTTAATGAGGTTCCTTTTGTTTGTTTGTTTTGCTTCTATATATATATATTTTTTCTTCTCATCATATGCATTTATCAGTCTTTTTGTTTGTCTGTTTCTGTTAGTGTACTTCACAAACCTTACCTTGGGGCCCATTTGGGCTGAGCCTTCTCATTTATCTTTCTTTTTTTTTTTTCCTGTCTCTTTCTCTCTCTCTCTCTCTCTCTCTCTCTTTTTTTCTTTTTTTCTCTCTTTCTTTTTTTTCTTTCATTTGGGTGGGGACTCCTGATTGCTCAGAAGCATTCCAGGGTGCAACTTGACGGCACCACAGTCAATACATCCAGCTACATCCGTTCAGCCATCTCTCACCAAAATGACTAGGAGGAGGAATGCCAAACAGAAGAAAAATTCAGAGGATGGGCCTTCTACAACAGAGCTAATGGCTATCCACATAGACAATAAGTCAGAAAGGGAATTCAGGCTAACAATTATTCAGGCAATAGCTAGGTTGGAGAAAGCCATGGATGACAAAACGGAATTGATTAGGGCAGAACTGAAAGCCACCAGGGATGATGTTCACAATGTTAGGGCAGAACTGAAAGCCACCAGGGATGATGTTCACAATGCTCTCAATGAGTTCCAATCTAATCTAAATTCTCCAAAAGCTAGGGTAACTGAGACCGAAGATAGAATTAGTGATCTGGAGGACAAACAGATAGAGAGAAAGGATCAGGAGGAAGCCTGGAACAAACAGCTTAGAAGCCACAAAAACAGAATTAGGGAAATAAATGATGCCATGAAATGTTCCAATGTCAGAATTATTGGAATCCTTCAAGGGGAGGAGAAAGAAAGAAGTCTAGAAGATATAGTGGAACAAGTTCTCCATGAAAATTTACCCAATCTCACGAATGGAACCAGCGTTCAGGTACTAGAGGCAGAACGGTCTCCCCCCAAGATTATACATTCTCAAAAGTCCTCGAGACACCTGATAGAAAGAATGAGGAATTATAATGGTAGAGACTCTCTTGAAGGCAGCTAGGACAACGAAGCTCCTTACGTACAGAGGAAAGCCCATCAGAATAACATCAGAACTGTCCACAGAAATCTGGCAAGCCAGAAAGGGCTGGCAAGATATATTCAGATGGCAAGATATATTCAGATGGCAAGATATATTCAAGATATATTCTAAGTGAGAAGAACATGCAGCCAAGAATACTTTACCCAGCAAGACTGACATTCAAAATGGATGGAGAGATAAAGAGTTTCCAAGACCGGCAAGGCTGTGACCACCAAGCCGACACTGCAGGAAATAATAAGAGGGGTTCTATAAAAGAGGAAAAATCCTAAGAATATCAGAGAACGGAAATATAGAGACAATCTACAGAAAGAAAGACTTCAAAGGTAACACGATGTCAATAAAAACATATCTATCAATAATCACTCTCAATGTGAATGGCCTAAATGCGCCCATAAAATGACACAGGGTTGCAGATTGGATAAAATGACAGGACCCATCTGTATGTTGTCTACAAGAGACCCATTTCAAACCTAAGAATACACCATTTTGAAAGTGAAGGGATGGAGAAGCGTCGTTCATGCCAATGGGCCTCAAAAGGAGGCCAAGGTAGCGATTCTCATATCAGATAAATTAAATTTTAAACTAAAGACTCTAGTCAGAGATACAGAAGGACACTACATAAATCTTTTTTTTTTAATTTTTATTTTTTATAAACAAATTTTTATCCCCAGGGGTACATGTCTGTGAATCGCCAGGTTTACACACTTCACAGCACTAACCATAGCACATACCCTCCCCAATGTCCATTACCCCACCCCCTTTTCCCGACCATTCTTAAAGGGACTATCCACCAAGATGATCTAACAATTGTAAATATCTATGCCCCCAATATGGGAGCAGCCAATTACATAAGAAAACTATTAATCAAGATAAAGAGTCATATTGATATGAATACATTGAGGAGATCTTAACAAGCCTCTCTCAGTAATAGACAGATCATCCAAGCAGAAAATCAATAAAGAAACAAAAGCATTGAATGACACATTGGACCAGGTGGACCTCATAGATATATACAGAACATCCCACCCTAAAACAACAGAATACTCATTCTTCTCAAGTGCACATGGAACCTTCTCCAGAATAGACCACATACTGGGTCACAAATCAGGACTCAACTGATACCAAAAGACTGAGATTATTCCCTGAATATTCTCAGATCACAATGCTTTGAAACTGGAGCTCAACCACAGGAAAGGTTTGGAAGGAACTCAAACAACTGGAAGCTAAAGACCACCTTGCTTAAGAATGCTTGGATCAATGAGGGGATCAAAGAAGAACTTAAACAACTCATGGAAACCAATGAGAATGAAGACACTTCTATCCAAAACCTATGGGATACAGCAAAGGCTGTCCTAAGGGGGAAATACATAGCCATCCAAGCCTCCCTCAAAAAAATTGAAAAATCCAGAATACAACAGCTGTCTCTACACCTTAAAGAACTGGAGAACCAGCAACAAATCAAACCAACTCCACACATAAGAAGGGAAATAATCAAGATTAGAGCAGAGATCAATGAGGTAGAAACTAGAGATACAGTAGAACATATCAATGAAACAGAAGCTGGTATTATGAAAGAATCAATAAGATCGATAAACCATTGGCCACACTAATCCAAAAGAAAAGAGAGAAAGCTCAAATTAATAAAATTATGAATGAAAAGGGAGAGATCACAACTAACACCAAGGAAGTAGAAACAATCATCAGAAGTTATTATCAACAGTTATATGCCAATAAGTTAAGCAACCCAGATGAAATGGATGCATTTCTGGAAAACTATAAACTCCCAAAATTGAACCAGGAAGAAATTGACAACCTGAATAGACCGATATCTAGTAACAAGATTGAAGCAGTGATCAAAAACCTCCCAAAAACCAAAAGCCCAGGACGTGACAGATTCCCTGGGGAATTCTACCAAACTTTCAAAGAAGAAATAACCCTATTCTCCTGAAGCTGTTCCAAAAAACTGAAGCAGAAGGAAAACTTCCAGACTCTTTTTATGAAGCCAGCATTACCCTGATCCGCAAACCAGGCAAAGACCCCACCAAAAAGGAGAATTTCAGACCAATATCACTGATGAATATGGATGCTAAGATTCTCAACAAGAAACTAGCAAACAGGATCCAACAGCACAATGAACAGATTATCCACCATGACCAGGTGGGATTCATCCCTGGGTTACAAGGATGGTTCAACATTTGCAAATCAATCAGTGTGATAGAACATATCAATAAGAGAAGAGAGAAGAACTACATGGTCCTCTCAATTGATGCAGAAAAAGCATTTGACAAAATCCAGCATCCGTTCCTGATTAAAACGCTTCAAAGTATAGGGATAGAGGGAACATCCCTGAACTTCATAAAATCTACCTATGAAAGACCCACAGCAAATATCATCCTCAATGGGAAAAAGCTCACAGCCTTCCCGTTGAGATCAGGAACACGACAGGAATGCTCACTCTCACCACTCTTGTTCAACATAGTATTAGAAGTCCTAGCAACAGCAATCAGACAACAAAGAGAAATAAAAGGTATACAAATTGGCAATGTAGAAGTCAAACTCTCTCTTCGCAGATGACATGATTTTTCATATGGAAAACCCAAAAACTCCACCCCCAAACTACTAGAACTCATACAGCAATTCAGTAACGTGGCAGGATACAAAGTCAATGTATAGAAATCAGTGGCTTTCTTATACACTAACAATGAAAATACAGAAAGGGAAATTAGAGAATCTATTCCATTTACTATAGCACCAAGTACCATAAGATACCTGGGAATAAACCTAGCCAAAGAGGTAAAGGATCTGTACTTGAGGAACTACAGAACACTCATAAATGAAATTGAAGAAGACACAGAAAGATGGAAGACCATTCCATGCTCTTGGATTGGAAGAATAAACATTGTTAAAATGTCTATACTGCCTAGAGCAATCTATACTTTTAATGCCATTCCGATCAAAATTCCACTGGTATTTTTCAAAGAGCTGGAGCAAATAATCCTAAAATTTGTATGGAATCAGAAGAGACCCTGATTTGCCAAGGAAATGTTGAAAAACAAAAATAAAACTGGTGGTATCACCTTACCTGATTTCAAGCTTTACTACAAAGCTGTGATCACCAAGACAGCATGGACTGGCATAAAAACAGAAATATAGACCAGTGGAACAGAGTGGAGAGCCAAGATATGGACCCTCAACTCTATGGTCAAATAATCTTCCACAAAGCAGGAAAAAATATACAGTGGAAAAAAGTCTCTTCAAAAAATGGTGCTGGGAAAATTGGACAGCTATATGTAGAAGAATGAAACTCGACCATTTTCTTACACCACACACAAAGATAAACTCAAAATGGATAAAAGACCTCAATGTGAGACAGGAATCCATCAGAATCCTAGAGGAGAACATAGGCAGTAACCTCTTTGACATCGGCCACAGCAACTTCTTTCAAGATATGTCTCCAAAAGCAAAGGAAACAAAAGCAAAAATGAACATTTGGGACTTCATCAAGATCAAAAGCTTCTGCAAATCAAAGGAAGCAATCAACAAAACAGAGGAAACCCACCGAATGAGAGAAGATATTTGCATATGACAGTACAGACAAAAGGTTGATATCGAGGATCTATAAAGAACTTCTCAAACTCAACACACACAAAACAGATAATCATATCAAAAACTGGGCAGAAGATATGAACAGACACTTCTCCAATGAAGACATAAAAATGGCTATCAGACACATGAAAAAATGTTCATCATAACTAGCCATCAGGGAGATTCAAATTAAAACCACTTTGAGATACCACCTTACACCAGTTAGAATGGCCAAAATTAGCAAGACAGGAAACAACGTGTGTTGGAGAGGATGTGGAGAAAGGGGAACCCTCTTACACTGTTGGTGGGAATGCAAGTTGGTACAGCCACTTTGGAGAACGGTGTGGAGATTCCTTAAGAAATTAAAAATAGAGCTTCCCTATGACCCTGCAATTGCACTACTGGATATTTACCCCAAAGATACAGATATGGTGAAAAGAAGGGCCATCTGTACCCTAATGTTCATAGCAGCAATGGCCACGGTCGCCAAACTGTGGAAAGAACCAAGATGCCCTTCATCGAACGAATGGATAAGGAAGATGTGGTCCATATATACTATGGAGTATTATGTCTCCATCAGAAAGGATGAATACCCAACTTTTGTACCAATATGGATGGGACGGGAGGAGATTATGCTGAGTGAAATAAGTTAAGCAGAGAGAGTCAATTATCATATGGTTTCTCTTATTTGTGGAGCATAAGGAGTAACACAGAGGACATGGGGAGATGGAGAAGAGAAGGGAGTGGAGGGAAATTGGTGGGGGAGATGAACCATGAGAGACTATGGACTCTGAAAAACAACCTGAGGGTTTTTAAGGGGCGGGGGGTGGGAGGTTGAGGGAGTCAGGTGGTGGGTATTATGGAGGGCACGCATTGCATGGAGCACTGGGTGTGGTGCAAAAACCATAAATTCTGTTACACTGAAAAGAAATAAAAAAAATAGAGAGGGATTTTTTTTCATATTTATTACTTTAGTATTTCTAGAGAGTGAAAAAAATTATAAGCATTAGTCTATGCAAATGAGAATAGCAAATCAAGAAATTGCAAGATACATGATGGTGCGTTCATTTGTATATATCTTATACTCAGGTAAAATGTGGAACATGCAGAACTTTTACTAGTAAGTGATTACTGTGTTTTTCCTAAACCTGGTAATATTATTTCCTAAAAGCTTACTTTAGCACCTACTGTAAGTTTTTTTAAATGTCAGAAGTGACCTTGTTTAATTATGCATGAAATTAATACTAAAGTTTTTTTTCCTCCCATGAAATAGATTTAAAATGCATAGCTATTCATTTTAGGAAGGGAAAGACAAATTTTGCCAGAGAGCATTTTTTACTAACAAAGCTTGGCTATTCTTTTAATTCTTGTTACTTCTTTGTTTATGTTAGTACCTAGAAAGTCACCAGAATATCATTTGAATATTAAACTTTAATAAAAGATTCATTACCATCAAATTGTTCCAAAAATGTAATCAGTCACAATATTCAATCAATGTATAAGTGCCCAGTTGCAAAATATATGAAGGCGGGTAGAGCATTGCTGTTATTACCACGAATACAACATTCCAAACTTGCAATGTTATGGCTGGTTTACAAATAAAAGATTAATTTCTTTGTCAAACGCATATAAACTATCCTACTTTCCAATTATCTAGTTGCAAGAGCTTTATCTTTCACCACTGAGGTGAAAGATAAAGAAGTTATTTGCCGTACTTCCAATATTAAGGAAAAAATATGAAGTTATTTGCCATAATTTTTTATGATTTGGAATATTTGCCATAATTCCAATATTAAGGAAAAAATATGAAATTATTTTTAGAAAAAAATTTTCCAGTGTTATTTTGTAAGGTGTAGAATAATACAGGGGCACATAAATAAGTTCATGAAAATACTCTTAATTTAAAAATTATACTAGTAGAACTACTCTCATTCAATGTATTTGAACCATGTTATTTCATTCACTGTTTCTCATTTAATCTTGTGTGGTATTTGTGGTTGAAGACCAGAGTAAGTCATGGGGGGGGGGGGGAGGCAAAAAGGGTTTATTAGGAAAGATAAGTTTTATTGTTTTAATTTAAGAAAAATGGCCTGTCATGAGGAAAAGCAGATTAAGTTTATAAGGAGATCCTCTCCCTTATTGGCTATATCGCCCACAATGAAACTGTATCATTCTTAAACATTGAGTGGTAAGCTTCAAATGCTTTCACTGTCCTAAATGTCTGCAAGTGCAGTAACTTAGTGTAGTCCTCAGGAGAACTCTACTCCATTTTACAGGTGGTGAGACAGACTTAAGAATCTTACTCAAGGTCACATGGAGGTTATTTCGGAATAGAACTTTGAAACCACAGCTTCCTAGAATGGAGCACTCTCTGTCCTACAAATAAGGTCAGGTCTTTGTCTTCCTTCTCAATCTGTATATCTTTCATTTCCTTTTCTTGCCATATTGAATTAGTAAGCACTTCCTAGACAATGTTAAAAATGAGTGATTTGTGGGTGGGGGGACATTCTTGCCTTATACGATCGCCTTTATCAAATTGAGAATGTCCCCTTTATTCCTAGTTTACAGAGTTATTAATTGGCATTGGATGTTGTCAGATGCTCTTTCTGCATTTATTGATATGATCATATGATTTTTTTTTTTTAGTATGTCAATGTCAATGTGATAGATCACATGATTTTTTTTTTTTAATGGATTGATTTTTGAATGTTGAGACACCCTGGCATATCTGGAACAAAACCCATTTGGTCATGGTATACAATTTTTTACACATTTTTGGATCTGATTTGCTAATGTTTTGTGGAGGATTTCTGCATCTGTGTTCATGAGAGATATTGGTCTGCAGTTTTCATATAATATTTTTGTCTGGCTTTGGTATTCGATTAATGCTGGCCTCATATAGTGAGTTAGGAAGTATTCCCTCTGCTTCTATCCTTTGAAAGAGATTATAGAGAATTGGTATAACTTTTTCCTAAAAGTTTGGTAGAATTCATCTGTGAATCCATCTGGAACTGGTGCTTTCTTGTTTGGAAGGTTATCAATTCAATTTCTTTAATAGATATAGGTCTGTTTAGATCATCTATTTCTTCTTGTGCAAGTTTTGGCAGGTTATATCTTTCAAGGAATTGGCCTATTTCATTAGAGTTCTCAAATTTGTGGGCATAGAGATGTTGGTATTATTCCTTTATGATCCTTTTAATATCCATGCGATCTGTAGTGATAGATATTCCTTCTTTCATTTATAATATTAGTAATTTGTATCTTTTCCTTTCTCTTAACCTTGCTAGAAGCTTATAAATTTTATTGATCTTCTTTAAGAACCAGCTTTTGATTTTATTGATTTGCTTTTTTGATTCCTTGATTTTAATATCATTGATTTCTGCTCTATGCTTATTATTTCTTTTATTATACTTACTTTAGATTTAATTTGCTCTTCTTTTTCTAGTTTCCTAAAGTGAAAATTTAATTTACTGATTTTACATCTTCTTTTCTAATATATACATTCTTTGCTATAAATTGTCTTATAAGCACAGCTTCCCAGCATCCCACAAATTTTGATAATTCTTGTTTTCATTTTTACTTAGTTCAAAATATTTTTATTTCTCTTGAGATTTCTTCCTTGAACCATCTGTCAGTCAGAAGTGAGTTGTTTAATCTCTGTACGCTTTAAGGTTTTCTAGTTATCTTTCTATTATAAATTTCTAGTTTTACTGTATTGTGCTCTGAGGCTAGACCTTGTATGATTTCTATTCTATTAAATTTGTGGATGTGTGTTATAGCCCAGAATGTGGAATCTTGGTGACTTTCTCTACAAGGTTCAGATATGTGTATTCTGCTATTGTTGGATGAAGTAGTATATATTTGAAGTAGTATATAATAATGCTAATTATATCCAGTGTATTGATAACATAGTTGAGTTCAATTATGTCCTTACTGATTTCTTCCTGCTGGATCTGTTCATTTCTAAGAAGGGGTTGTTGAAGTTTCCAACTATGATAGTACATTCATCTATTTCACCTTGAAGTTCTCTCAGTTTTTGCCTTTTGTCGTTTGATTCTTTGTTTTAAGAATTATTTGTCTTCTTGGAGAATTGACCCTTTTATTTTTATGTAATACCTTTCCTTATCCTTGATAACGTTCACTCCTTTGCAGTCTGCACTGTATAAAATTAATATAGGTTCTCCTGTTTTCTTTATTATTAGTGTTAGCATGGTATAATTTTCTCCATCCATTTACTTTCAATATATATGTGTTTTTTATAACCTGTGTTTCTTGTATTTAGGTCATTTTTTTATTTTTAATCTAAAGTCTGGTTGGTTTTTTTTTTAAGATTTTATTTATTTATTTGACAGACAGAGATCACAAGTACAAGTAGGCTGAGAGGCAGGCAGAGAGAGGTGGGGAGGCAGGCTCCCTGCTGAGCAGAGAGCCTGATGCGGGGCTTGATTCCACGACCCTGAGATCATGACCTGAGCCGAAGTCAGAGGCTTTAACCCACTGAGCCACCCAGGTGCCCCATACAGTCTCTGTTTTTTAATTGGTGTGTTTAGACCATTGTTATCCAAAGTGATTATTGGTTTAGTTGGATTAATACATACAATATTTGCTACTGTTTTCTATTTCTTGCCCTTGTTCTTTTTTACTTCCACCTTCCACACTTTTTTTTTTACTTTTTTTGGTTTTAATTGAACACTTTGTATGATTCTATTTTCCCTCTTTTTTTTAACTTATCAAGTAAACTCCTTTATCTTATGTTTTTAGTGGTTGCTTTAGATTTTACAGTACACATTTACAACCAACCCAAATTCATTTTCAAATAACATTATACCACTTCACAAGTAGTATTACTACCTTATAATAGCAAATAATCTTAATTTCCTCATTCTGATTGCTTGTATCATTGCTTTTATTCATTTCAATTATGTATAAGCATACATAAACATATAAAGCCATTAAGTATATATATATATATGAATAATTGACTACATCATTGCTTTAATTATTTTGAACCAACTGTTATCTGTGAGCTCAATTAAGAAAAAGAAAAAGGTTTTATTTTATCTTTACTTATTTCCTTATTGAGTCTCTTTCTTTATGTAAATCTAAGATTCTGACTCATATTATTGTACTTTTCCAAAAAGAACTTTTTTTTAAGGATATTTTATTTATTTATTTGAGAGAGAGAGAGAGTGAGAGAGAGCTTGAGAGAGGAGAAGGTCAGAGGGAGAAGTAGATTCCCCATGGAGCTGGGAGCCAGATGCAGGACTCCATCCCAGGAATCCGGGATCATGATCTGAGCTGAAGGCAGTCACTTAACTAACTGAGCCCCCCAGGCACCCCCAAAAAGAACTTCTTCCAACATTTCTTTCAAGGCAAGTCTACTAACAACAAAATCCTTTACTTTTTTCTTTGAGGAAAATCCTATTTCTCCTTTATTTTTTAAGGAATAATTTTGTAAAGTACCGAATTCTAGATTGGTGGTATTCCCACCCCCCAACACTTTAAATACTTCATTCCATTCTTCTGTTGCTTTGCGTGGTTTCTGAGAAGTCAGATCAGAGTCTTATCTTTGTTCTACCATATATAAGCTATGTTTCTCTATTTGGTTTGTTTTTTACCTCTAGCTTCTTTCAGGAGTTTTCTCTCTTTGATATTTTTGCAGTTGAAGATGAAATGCCTAGGTGTACCTATTTCTCATATTCTCTTGTCTAGTAATATCATTAATCCATGTTGGAAACAAGAGTACATATTCCCAGAAATCCATTTTATTACTGAAAATTTTATTTTTGGAACACATTAATAATATCTGTGAATCTGGATTATAAAACTATGTTAAGTTTTGTAGTACCAGTAAAGGTAAAGCTACAGAATTTTGTGCCCTTATATATTTAATTTTTAAAAATTACTAAATTTTAATTTACATGGAATAAAATTCACTATTTATGGTATAAGTTCTATAGGGCTTAATAAATGTACAGAGTCTGGTATCTACCACCACAGTCATCATCTTTGTCAGTTCCATTACTCCCCAAATTCCCTTATGTGACGCATTTGTAGTCAACACTTTCCTCAACACCAAATCCCCAAATCCATATCAAAAGATGATATGTTCTCATTTCTATAGTTTTACATTTTCAGGAATGTTATATAATGATATAATATGTAGCTTTTGATGTTTAATATCTTTCACTTAGCAAAATGTATTTGAGATATGTCCATATTATTGTATAAATTGATATTTTATTCCTTTTATTGCAAGTAGAATGTTATTATATTGATGTTTCAAAGTTTATTATTCAACAATTAAAATAAAAATGGTTTGTTTTCAATTTTTGGTAATTAAGATTAAGGCTGCTATAATTCAGAAACAGGTTTTTATGTGATTATAGATATCCATTTCTCTAGCATGAATACCTAGGAGGAGGATTATCTGGTCATATGGCAAGTGTATATTTAACTTTATAAGGAATTGTCAATCTGTTTTCCAAAGCAGCTCTATCATTTTATATTCATATCAGCAAAATGTGAGAGTCCCAGCTGCCCAAAATCTTCACTAGCACTTGTTATTATAAGGGTTTATTGTGTCACATTTTTTGTTATGCTAATAATATATACCTGTATGTCATGTGGTTTTAAGTTACATTTCCCTAATGACTGCCTGTTTTGAACATCTTTTTATATACTTATGCATCATCAAAATATCTGCCTTGGTGCAGATTCAGATTTTTTTTGCTCAAATATTATACATTTTTTAATTGTTTGGTTTTTAGAAAATTTTTTGTGTTCTAGACACAAGTCCTTTGTCAGAAATGTGATTTGCAGGTGGTTTCTCGAGCTCTGTGGCTGATCTCTTTAATCTCTCAATAGTTCTTTCACAAAACTAAAGGTATTAATTTGATGAAGCCTAACTTATCAATTTTTCTTTCATGGTATCCTGTATAATAACTGATTACCCAAGATCATAAAGATTTTCACCTGTGATATTTCTAAAATTTTATAGTTTTACATTTTACATCTAGTCCATCCATTTTGACTTAACTTTCATAAAAAATGTGAGGTATATGTTGAGGCCCACTTTTTTTTTCTGCATATTATTGTCTAATTGTTTACTACATTTATTGAAAAACCTACCCTTTTTCTACTGAATTATCTTTACACCTTTGTCAGAAACTAGTCATCTATGTGGGTCTACTTCTGGAGTATCTCTTTTATTCCATTGGTTATCATTCTATACTTTAACCAATGACAATATTGTCTTGATTATTGTAACTTTGTTCTAAGTCTTGAAATCAGGTAATGTGGGTTTTCTAAATTTATTCTGAAGGGGGAAGAACATGGAGGATTGTGCTCAGTGTTTTAGGGGCCAGCTCTGGAAGTAGCACACCTTACATTATTGTCAAAATTCAAACACATTGCCATACCTAACTGCAAGGGATGCTGGTTAGCTCTATGCAAAAGAGGAAGAGGAAACAAGTTTGGTGAACAGCCAGCCAGTTTCTACAACAGATAGCAAGAAATATTTTGTTTTGGGGTTCCTGTGTGGCTCAGTCAGTTAAGCATCTGCCTTCAGCTCAGGTCATGATCCAGAATCCTGGGATTAAGCCCCACATTCTTCCTCTCCCTTTGACCCTCCACCCCCCCACTCTTTCTCTCTCTTTCTGTCTCTTTCTCTCAAATAAATAAATAAAATATTTTTTAAAAAGAAACATTTTGTTTTATTTTTAATGACAAAGCAGTTAAGATAAATCAATTTTACTTCAACTCTTTCCAATCTCATCTTTCATTTTCCTTAGGAAAACTCCTAAACAGTGATATATCCCTAAGTCTTAAGATTATGGTTTCTATTTCTTCTGCACTATTTCTACTTCTCAAAAATCCTGTCTCCCACAAATGGCCACATGCCACCTACTAAATGAAACGTTTCTGAATTCCTAATGATATGTATGATGTCTCTTTCTCTGGACCACCATCATACTTTATTTATATTAATAATGTTATGTTTATAAATTTTATTCACAATTATTAATATACTCTTATTGCATTTACTAGGTTTATAGTTCTTGAAGAATATAGCCATAGTTTATAAGTGTTATAAATGTTATGTTCTTTACTGTATTCTTAACAGAAGAACTTAGTAAACATATGTTTTATTGTTAATGGTTCAGCCAAATGGCCCTAACATTCCTAGTGAATTAAACTGAAGTCATTCTCAGGCCAAAGCTCAAATGAAAGAGCATCAGAATTCATATGGTACTTTGTCACTGTGAAATGCTTCTATAAGGGTCAAAATATTTCTCTCTAAATTATAATCCCTAAAACTGTCAGAGGTTAAGGGAGATGGCTGGAGAACACAAGGACAGGGAACTGATTTGCAAAACCTAGACTTCTGGTGATCCTCACGGCCATGATTCTTAAAATATCATCAGTTTTTCATTGCCAATGGGAGTAAAGCAATTCATACCTCTATCCCTTTTTATTATTTTTGTCCACCATAGCCCAGCTGGGTTTTTCAAAGGGAGTTGGAAGTGGAGAAGGAACAAGAAGGAAAGAATGAAATTAATGCCAAGTGTAAGGTGATTTTAAATATCCTCCGGCCTATAGAAGTCAAATGAATGTCAGAGTAATAACAGAAAGATTTTTTTTGGCTGCAAACTCCATTATTTTCTGGCTGCAAACTTCATTAATTAAATTAAGAAGTGTAATTCCATTAATTAATTTAGTCTACAATATCCTAAGAGAACCACCGGGAATTCTCAGTATTTTTGTATCTCATTTCTGTCGTAGAAGGTCCCTGTCAACTCTTATTTCCTCCAGATACCATGTAGATCATGATTTGTATTTCTATTACAGGCAGAAGCTGCACTTAATATTATTTATGAAATAGCCAAATATAAGTATATATGTTTTTATCAATATTATATTTATTCTTTTGTATCTAAAAATTGGTACATTTGTTACTATGCACACATAATATGCTGATGGCTATTTGTCGTTTCATCCCAAATGTATCTTATCTCTCTCAATATTATCACCCAGCTTGTAAAATCAGAAATCTATATTCTTTCATCCTCTCATGCCCTTTCTGCATCACTCAAACTTTAAATGAGCCAAGAAGTCCAATTGATCATCTCTTCTCAAGGTTAGTCTTTCTATCTAGCTATCATTGCCCAAGTCAGATATCTTTATCTTATTATCTAGATTACTACAATCACTTCATAACTTGTCTCTTTTCCTCCTATCAGGTAGTGACATTGCACCCATTGTTAGAAAATGTCATCAACTCACTGCCCTCCTTTAAGTTTCTTCAGAAAACTTGTAGGACACAATTTCAATTTCTTAGCAAAAATGACCTTCAAAATTTTCCTGGGCATAATTAATCATAGTGGGGGGTGAGGGATTGTTTGTTTTTAACCTGATCCACAGATTACTTCAGAAAGGCAACAAATGATATATTTATGTGCAATTTTCTTCTGAGGACAGTATATTTATTTTTCATCAATTACTCAAATTTTTCCAGGACAAATTTAAGGTAGGTTATCCTATAATTTTGTCTCTAACTTACCTTCATAGTTTTATGACTCAGCATATTTCCCCCATATTGTTACAGCTTCCAGGTATGCCTTTTCTTCTTCCCTCTATGTTTTAACTATACTTCCCCTATGCAAATAAATAAATAAATAAACCCATAAAACAAAGTAACTTTTTAACTACTATACAATTTTCAACCCATAGTTCAAACGCAGCTTACTTTTTTTCAACTCTTGTCTCCACTTTAACAGATTTAACAACTTCTCTGAGTTACTACTGTGTTTTTATGTGCCTTATGGAGTAGGCTGTTTCTAAAATGGTTCCCAGTGATGCCTGAGTCCTAGTATTCAAACCCCTGTATAATCTTCTCCCTTTGAATGTTACCGAAACTAACTCTTTGATTCTAATGAATAGAATACAGCCAAAGGGATGGAATGTCACATCCAAGATTAGGTTAAAAACAAAGCCAAACAGGGGCGCCTGGGTGGCTCAGTCGGTTAAGCGGCTGCCTTTGGCTGGGGTTGTGATCCCAGGATCATGGGATGGAGCCCCGCATCGGGCTCCCTGCTCAGCGGAGAGCCTGCTTCTCCCTCCTCTCTGCCTGCCTATCCGCCTGCTTGTGCTCTCTCTCTTTGTCAAACAAATAAAATAAGAAAATCTTTACAAAACAAACAAATTTAGCTTCCATGTTGCTCGTCGCTCTTATTCTGTGTAATGGAACAAACTTCTGTATTGTGAAATACTCCACAAAGAGGTTCTCATGGTAAAGAACCAAGACAAGCCTCTGGCTAGCAGCTCATGAGGAGCCAGTTTCCTCAGCCCAACAACCAGAGAGGAACTGAATCTTGCCAAGTGAGTGAGTCTGGAGGTGTCTTTACCTCCAGTAGAGCCTAGAGAGGACTGTGGCTGCAGTTGTCACTTGATTCTAGTCTGTGAGGGACCAATATTAGGGGCCTCAGGAAAACCATTCTCAGATTTCTGACCCACAGAAACTTTGAGATAATATTGCTTTAAACCACTAAGCTTTGGGGTAATTTATTACTCCACAATTGATCAGTGATAAACAGCATTATTTTATTTGTTTATCTAGGGGAATATGGATTAGATGAAAGAATATAAGGTTTTGGAACTAATCAAACTGAGTTCAAATTCTTCTTCTGCCACATTGTTAACAATGGATTGGACAAGTTACAATATCAGTTTCCTTATGTTGTATGATTTTTGTGAGAACTGTGCCCCATAAATAATAGATGCTGTATTGATGTTCTATTATTTATCATATTTATTATTATTTATTCTATTGTTTATTATATTATATAATTTATTATATTATTTGTCTGTAAGATGTTTATTATATTATTTGTCTGAAAGAGTGACCCTTCTGCTTATGTATTTGATTGTGAAAAGCAGAGATAATGTCTTCATCCACTTCTCTATCACAGTATTGATACATGGTATTCAATAATATAAGTTGAATTTAAAATTAAGTAATGGAAATTGCATATGTTTTATTTATTCTTCTTAAAAGCAAATATTTAGGAATAGTGCTTTGGGTCCTTAATTATTTAATAGGCATTCAAGAAACAAAACCTAGAATCTATTTCTTTATACAAAAGTTAAAAGTTTTAATTTTGCATTGCAGCTATTCTATTTCCTTCATTTTCAAGCAACTATAGTTTTTATCTTGGCTTTAATATTATCATATGTTTAGGGCGCCTAGGTGGCTCAGTTGGTTGAGCAACTGCCTTCGGCTCAGGTCATGATCCCGGACTTCCAGGATCAAGTCCCACATCCGGCTCCCAGCTCCTTGGGGAGTCTGCTTCTCCCTCTGATCTTCTCCCCTCTCATGCTCTTTCTCTCTCATTCTCTCTCAAATAAATAAATAAAATCTTTTAAAAAAAAGTATCATATGTTTATTATTAATTAATTAGTGGAACTACAGTCAGTCATGCAAATAAAACATTCAAGGTTGCTCATGAAAGTAAAGCAAAGCAAAGTCAAAGTATCATCCATCTTTGCTAAAATGAAACCCTGTTGTTCTCTTTATTCCCTCTTTCTCCTAGAGTTCACCACTTCTTTGAATAAAGTAGATAATATTGTGGAACACAGTATTTTGTAATTGCCCAAGAATAGTTTTTTTATTGTTTATGAATTAAAGGTAGATTGTCATATAATTTTTTGACTTTAACCACCTGTCTTCTATATCTTTTCTCTTTACCTTTTTAGAGGGTGAGCCTCCAATTCTTATCCTAACCTGTGTTTATTTTTAAGTGACAAATTCCCTCCATGAATAGATGATTTGTCACAATGCCCCCAAGATTTTATGTATTCAGTGAACAAGTCAGCTGCATATACTCACCTGCATTTTGTTCTAAATTCCAACCCTTGTAGACTAATGAGAAATTACCAAAACAGTTCTACATGAACAGTTTACTCTTTCAGTACTGAATCACTAATATCAGCATAAAAATTATGCTGCTGTATTTCCCTTCCTAAAATGATATATCTTAATCCCACTGTACTACCCCCTCCAATGAGTATTTCATTGATTGTCTCTCCTTTACCACAGTACACTTCCAAAGAGCTTTCTATGTTAATTTCCTCCAATCTCTTTCTTCTAATTGTTACGTAAACATTGCAATTCACCTTTCACCTTACAGTGCCACAGAAATTACTCTTGCCCCAAAACCAGTGATCTTCATATTGCTATTTCGATGTCAATTTGCAACCCTAGTTTTATTTCAAATATCACAGTCAATTAAAAATTGGGCATGATAGATAAAACTCCATGTCTGCTCCTTCCTTCTTCAGATACTTTGTTCATTTGACTTTTTGGATGCAATCGTTTCCTGGTGTCTGTTCAACATCACTAACTGCCCTTCTCAATCTATGTTTTAGTTTCTCCTTATTTTCCAAATATCTTTATCTAGGAATCCCCCAGAGCTCTATTCTTGGACTTCATTTTTCTCTATATTTACACTGCCCAATGGATATATGAGTTACCAAAGAAATAGGTGAAATTAATTTTAATAATATATTTACTCAAATGTCTCTAGATATTATTTTAATATTTAATAATATAGAAATTATAGTAAAGTATTTTACATTCTTTTTGTACACTAAGTCTTTGAAACCTGATGGTATTTCATATTTATAGCACATCTCAATTGATGGAGTTATATTTCAAATGCTCAATAGCAACATGTGGTTGTGACTACCATATGAGATAGTAAAGTTCTGTATCTCAAGTCCCTTGATGTTTCCATCCTCTTTCATAGTGTTTAATATTATCTATATGATGATGTGTCCCAAATTTGTATTACAAGGCCAGGTCTCTTCTCAGAAGTTCATACTTCTCGGCGTAACTACTTACTTTAATATATCCCCTTGAAAGCCAAATTCTCATCTCAGGCTTAACACATCCAAAACAACAACAACAACAACAACAACAACAACAAAAAAGGCAACTCATCTTCCATTTTTTTCCATCTTACTTAATACCAAAAGTTGTGGTTCCAAACATACAGCCCCAAATCTTGAGTCATTCTTGATATGTTTTTGCTCACACAATCCACGTGTAATCTTGTTGGCTTTGCATTCAAAAATATTTACAGAATCTGAGCATTTCTCACCAACCCAAGTTCAAACACTATCATTTCTTGCATGTGTTAATCTTCATGCCTCTTCCTTGTCTATTTCCAAATATAGCAACTAGGATGATGCTATTAAAATACAACAGGTGATATCATTCTGCTACTCAAAATCCTCCAATGGCATACTATGTCACTCATGATAAGATGTCTTAGACCTGGATGTCTTTTACTTCTTTACTTATCTCTTGTTGCTCTTTTCCTATTTCTTTCTGCTCTATGCAGATGAGCATCCTTGTTGCACTAATACAGCAAGAATACCATTTGCCCTTTGTTTTTCCTAGAAAGTTTGTTTTTTTTCCATATACTCATGTTGTTTGCTTTCTCCTTTAAGTTTTTATTCTTTTCCTTTGCTTTGTTTTTCTCCATAAAACTTATCCCTATCTAACATACTATATATGTCCTTAATCATCTTGTTTATTGTTGGTCTTTTCTGCAAGAATGTAAGCTTCATGAGGTCTAGTATTTATGTCTGTCTTATGAACCACTAGATATCCTTCACTAGAAAGAGTGCCCTGTGCATAGAAGGTTCAGCAAGTATCTGTTAAATGAATGTATGAATTAACTTATTGATTAATAAAATATCAGAGTGTTGTGATGACTTCAGCAAATAAGTTAGTTGTTGAAGAAATAAATGAATCTAGGTAAAGCACAGTCTATATTTTCTTACGAACTATTCTTAATTGTGGCATTATTGTGTTTCCTGTTACTTGAAGCATCCATCATGAAATAAAAAGCCTATCTAGTCAGTGTGAAATTAGGCTTTTCTCCTGTAGAGAAGAATAAGGGAAGGGAAGTAGAAAATAGACATCTTTTATTCCTCTAGTTTTTTGTAGAAGAGCTAAAAATTGGAATGACAATTGGTGGTAGTTACTGCTTCTCATTGCCAAAGCTATTATCATTATATAATATTTGCATATAATTGACATCCATAAATGTGAACAGATAATAATTATATGCCAAAGAAAAAGACATCATTCAACCACCCTTTCTGCCCATTTTGTATAAACTGAAAAATAGCTCTGAAACTATAGACCTTGGCTTACACCTCAAATAATAATTGCTCCATCAAAAGTTACCAATGTATCTCCATTGAGTACTATCTCAAATAGAATTTGGAGTCACATAGGTCCTCATGGTGCATTTATTGTTGCCTGGAGTATAAAGGAATTTGGACATGATCCAAAGATTCTTTTAATTTTTTTTTCTGTTTTTCTTCTTTTCATTTTCATATGAGCTCAACTCATTTATTCTTGAGCTAGGTCCTGGACAAAATTCCTTTTTGTTTTATACTTAGACTATATTGAGAAGCTGTGGAATGTTTGGAGCATATGTAATTACAGAGGGAAACTAAGTATAATTTTGAGGAAAAATAGGGATTGATTCTGTCTAATCCTCTGTGGATTTTCTGGTCTTTCTCCTGAGCCCATAATGGTTTTTAAAAAGCCTTCTGGTTATTTCATGTTGTATATGAGACTGAGAGGTAATATGGTATAGGGAATGAGAGCACAGACTCTGAAGTTAGCATGCCTGGATTCAAATCTTGACTCTGGTCCTTACTAGTTGTGTGACCTTGCACAAGTTACTTAACCTCTTGGCATCCCATTTTCCTCATATACAAAATAATATCTCCTATATAGCATTGTCATGAGAATTACATTTACATATGCAAATCACCTGGAACAATGCCTAGTATATGTATAATACCTGCTCAGTCGATTAGCTATTGCTAATAAAATGAAAACTTTATTCAGAGAAAAGGACTATAAACATACAATCTGTTGAAAATACAAAACGTTCTCTGGAAAACTGGTCAATAACATGACATAATCCAGGCTATAAAAAAGAAAGGCAAGTTTAAAAAATATTATCAACTTTATCTCTTATTAAGGAATTAAGGAATTCTTATTAAGAATTAAGGAATTCTTCTGGAGTAGCACTGCCAGTATTATGCACTGGAATACCCAAATTACCTATTATACAATTTAAAATTTCCATTCATCCATTTATTCATGCATGCAATTTATTCTTCAACAATTGTTTATTGAAGGTCTGTAATACTAGGTTCTAGAGATACAATGACCAAAATATGTCTACTACATTTAAAGTGTTTATAGTCCAGGAAGACATAGATAAATAAATAATCACCAAAGACAAACAAACAAAGTAACAAACATTGTTAGGGTATACTACAATCAAAATAAATATAGGGTTCTAGGAGACTGTGAGCCAGTCAGGGCACTGTATCAAGTATTGAGAATGAGGAGCTTTAAGAGAAGGCTTCCTAAAAGAGCATCATCCAAGCTGACCCTTGAAGAATAAATGATTTAGCGAGGAAAAGGAGGATGAGAAGTAGAAGCACTTTTTTATTAGATGGGATAGCATGTGCAAATTACAAGATCAAGAAGGAATGAGGAACATTTACAAAGCTGAAAATAATTTCAGTACAATTATTATTTAGAGTGACACTTAGGTAAAATGTGGCAAGAAATGGGTCTTTGAAGACTCAAAAAATTCAAATGATTGGATTTCTTCTGAGGATAATATCAAGGATTTGATCTTTATCCTGAGTATCATTTAGAAGCATAAACAAATTAGATTTTCAGTTTAGAAAGGGTATACTGACCAAAATGAGGAAAAGAAATTGTTGGGGGAGGGAAGTGACAGGTACCCTGAAAAACCAGTGAGAAAACTACTGTAGACATCTAAATGAGCAATAACAAAGAACACTGACACACTGACTTGTACAAACCAGAGACCTCAGATTCTTCCTGACACCTTCATCTTCTACCCTCCTACCCCATATCTGGGTCAACAATAGGCCTTAACAATTTTGCTTCCTGCTCTGGACTGAATTGTGTCCCCCCTCCCTCCTAATTCATATGTTGGAGCCCTAACCCCAATGTGATGACATTTGGAGATGACATTTGGGAAGTGATTTGGGTTGGATAAGGTAATGATGGTGGAGCCCTCATAATGGGATTAGTGCCCTTATAAGTAAAGATACCAGAAAGCTTTCTGTCTCTCCCTCCTGAATTTGCAAGCACAAAGAAGAAATTGTGAAAGCACACAGTGAGATGGCTGCCACCTACATGCCAAAGAAAAGAGGTATTAGAATGAAGGCAACTTTGCCAGCACATTGATGTTGGACTTCTCAGGTTCCAGGATGGCAAGAAATACACTTCTGTCTTTTGTGGAACAGTCTATGTATTTTGTTATGGCAGCCCAAGCAGATTAAGTCACTACCCAAATATCTACTAAGTCTTTGTATTTTGCTCCATTTCACAGTGATATCATTCTGGTCCCTGACCATTATCTCTTTTCTGGGTGACTGACACAATCTTCTAACTGGTAGATTTTGACTCCTCTATAAACTGCTCTCCTCACTGTAGACAAATGAGTCCTATCTCATCATGTCACGTTATTGCTTAATATGCTTCAAAACCTCTCTATCTCCTAAAATGAAAATAAAATTCACTTAACAAGACTTCCTAGGCCTTGTTCATTCTGACATTACATATCTTACCAAGCTCATATCATGCCACCCTACTGGCTTAACAGACCCAGCTGTCCCAACAATATTTTTCCTTGTCCCAACAATATTTTTCCTTGCCATGAGGCCTTTGTTCCCCTTCTTTCTTTTCCACCTGGTAGGTTTTTACTTTTGTTTCACATCTCAACCCAATATTCACTCCAGATATCTTTTTATGACATTTTGTTCTGTTACAGTGCTATGTCCCTATCATTCATAATACTCATCACACTTGTAACATTTTATATATTTGCCTGCTAAAAGGACTAATGTGTGTGATTCCTGTCCAACACCAGAATCTTAGCTTTATTAGGGATGTGAATTATACCTTTCTCCCCATGGTTGAGCCAGCACCTAGCATGGTGCCTGATAAAATATTGGTGTTAAATAAGTATTTTTTTTAATGACTAGATGATAAAGCTTGATGTTTGCAGCAAGAGTCAAAAGTCAAATATGGTGATAAGATTTCTAGATTGGGATAGGTGAGAGTATAATTATGTCTGTCAGGATATAATTAATCTTGCAACATGTTCTAGTTGATTTACCTGTAGCATTTGCTATGGACTAAATTGTGTCTCCCTCCACATTCACATGTTCAAACTTTAACCTCCAAAGTGATGGTATTTGGAGATGGAACATTTCTGTGGTAATTAAATATTGAGACTTTCATGAGGATAGTACCCTCATGAGGGGATTAGTGCTTTTCTGAGAAGAGACAACAGAGAATATGTTCCTCATTCCTGTCCCTGCCATGTGAGGACACAGTGAAAAGATAGCCACTGAGGATGCAGTGAAAAGCCAGGAAGGGAGCTCCCACCAGAACCCAACCATACTGGAACCCCTATCTTGGACTTCCCAGCCTATAGAACTGTGAGAAATAAATTTCTGTTAAGTCACCCAGTGTATGATATTTTGCTATGGCAGACTGAACTGACCAATAGAACATCCAAGTGAAAGTATCCAGTAAGCATTTGGTTATGTAGCCTGATGCTTTGAAGACAGATATAATTAGAGATTTTTTTTCCCAAAAAGGTAGAAATCTTCAATATATAAATTATAATGGAAAATAATAAAAATAGTAATATTGCCTCCCTAATATGCATATAGAATGAGAACAAAATAAGTCTAGAGAGAACTTTGAGGTTCACAAACATATCAATATTTAAAAATATGTAAAAATGTGATGATCTTGGGACACCTGGGTGGCTCAGTTGGTTAAGTGGCTGCCTTCGGCTCAGGTCATGATCTCGGCGTCCTGGGATCGAGTCCCACATTGGGCTCCTTGCTGGGCGGGGAGCCTGCTTCTCCCTCTGCCTCTGCCTGCCACTCTGTCTGCCTGTGCTCACTCTCTCTCTCTCCCTCTCTCTCTGACAAATAAATAAATTTTTTTTAAAAAATTTAAAAAAAATGTGATGATCTTGCAAATAGGCCTAACAAAGAGGTATCAAAGAAGAGAAGAGTTATGGAAGCTAAAAGAGCATTTCTTTTTTTAAAATTTATTTAAATTCAACTTAGTTAACATAAAGTATATTATTAGTTTCAGGAATAGAATTCAGTAATTCATCAGTTGCATATAGCACCCAGTGCTCATTACATCAAGTGCCATCCTTAATGCCCATCACCTAGTTACCCCCATCCCCCCCACATTTCCCTTCCAGCAACCCTTGGGTTTTTTCCCTATAGTTAAGAGCATCTGTAAAAGGAGACTATGTTAGCGTCAGTTACCTGTTGACAGGAAAAGTCACAAGATTAAAACTTGTAGTTGAGGGAAATAAGAAAGTGATCTGAATAGACATCCAGGGTAATTTCTCAAGAATGTTGGAAGTTCAGTTCATATTTTTTAATACTAAATTCATGGTGATAACAGTCTAATTGATATATGAATTATTTTGCACATGGGCTGAGGTTCTTGTATGTAGGGACAAAGACAGATGTTCATCCAGAGTTTGGAGTATTGTTAGATATGCTTGAAAAAAAAGACAGGAGTGATGCAGGGAGATGGTGAAGACATTTCCGAGAGATAGACCATAGGATTGAGGAAAAAATATGAATGTGGGCAAAGATGAGAAGAGCTTGATCCATCAGGAAATTTAGAGGGAAAAATTGACTAGACCTCAAAGAATTTGAAGTATAGATATAGCAAAACATAGAAAAGCAAGCAAGAAGGAAAAAAGTTTTGGTCAGAGAATGGAAAGTTTAATATTTCAGAAGTGAAGCAGCTTCAGGTTGTGACAAGTACCAGGATATAATGGGAAAAGAGTGTAACTAAACACTATTATAATCTTGTTGAAAATGAAAATGTCAAAAATCTTCTTTTGGATGAACCATCTATACTAAGTTGAATAATGTCTTCCAAAAATTCATTTTTCCCTGGAGCCTACGAATGTGACCATATTTAGAAATAGGACCTTTGCAGATATAATCAAGTTAAGATGAGGCTGTATTGGATTAGAGTGGATCCTAAATCCAATATCACTAGAGTCTTTATAAAAAAGACAGAAATTTGCTAAGGTAGACATAGGCAAACACGGAAAAAGGCATGTGAAGATAGGTTGGTTAAAGTGATGCATCTACAAGTCGAGGATTGCCAAAGATTGCTGGCAACCACCAGAACCTAGCATAGATGAGGAAAGATTCTTCCCAAAAGCCTCTGATGGAGCATGACCCTCCTGACTCCTGGATTCTTAACTTCTGGACTCCAGGTCTGTGTTTCTGTTGTTTTAATTGTGGCAATTTGCTATGGCATACCTAGGAAACTAATATATCTTCTACACAGATAAAAACTACTCAGTATAATGGCAGGATTGAGATGGAGAAAAAAATTGTGAGTTTGACTCAAAGCTGAGGACTGCAGATTGATGGCATAAATATAGATTAAAGCTTAGACCTTGGTTGTTTACTAAAGAAAGTAAGGTTGGGTAAGTTGGACATGGATTTTCAAAATAGCTAATTCCATCAATACATAGACGGGAGTCTTCAAAAGTTCACTGAGGAGTTCATTCGGGTTGAATTGGTTGCTCTAAAACAATCTTAGTCCAAACAGCAAGACAACGGAAATATTCACTTTCCCCCAAATTCTCTCTACTTACTTAAAGAGAAGCAAGCAAAGATGATTGAAAGAGGTCTCCTATCTCCCTGAAAAGTTCAAATTCACTAAAATTGATTTGGGAAAGGCATAATCTATATTAGACGTAATGTGCAGATTAAATTTCATGTGTCTGTGAAGAGATCAGTTTTACTTTTTTAAGAAATGAAAATACCTTTTTAAGACTTCTGATAATGAAAGCAGTAGATAAAAATGGTAAAAGATTCAGACAGTACTAAAAATAATAAAAAGGAAAGTGATAATTCACTCCTAATTTTATTACCCAGATTCAATCAATATTAACAGTTTATTGTGTATAGTTATCAAATAATTTCACATATTTATTTTAACTTTAAATAAATGGAGATTTTAACTTTATTATAAAAGTTTCTCCATGAATAATATGGCTTAAATCTATTTGTATTGATACATGTGTCATCATTTTAATTGACAGAAAATACTCAATTAGGTAAAGAACTGTAATCAATTCAATTCATGCCCTAAAGATACTGTTTTTATGACTCAATTAACATGCTGTGTATATATGTTTGCATGTATATGTTTACTTGACTACAACCTTAGGGAAAAAAATCAATGAAATAGAATTATTGACTCAGAGTGTATGTTAGTCAGAATGTACTAATTGCTGTAACAGCCCCAAAATTCATAAAAGTTTTTTCTGGGTCATTCGACAGAAATTTCATGAGTAAAGCAGATCTCCAAATGGTATTTTCAATCCTAAGCCTTCTCCTATTTCATCATTATGCATTCCCTAAGATTCAGAGTCTTTTGGTGAATTCTCTACAAAAGAAGTATGAAGGATCATTTGAGGATTTTTTGGAAGTATGACACATCACTTTTGCCCACAATCCACTGCCTGTAACTCAGTCACATGGATATACCTACATGAAGAATGTGGTCTAAATGTGTGCCACAAAGAAAAAGGAATATAGCTTTTTTTTTTTTAAGATTTTATTTATTTGACAGAGAGAGATCGCAATTAGGCAGAGAGGCAGACAGAGAGAGAGAGGGGGAAGCAGGCTCCCTGCTGAGCAGAGAGCCCAATGTGGGGCTCGATCCCAGGACCCTGGGATCATGACCTGAGCCAAAGGCAGAGGCTTTAACCCACTGAGCCACCCAGGCACCCCAGGAATATAGCTTTTGGTGAACCCATAGTAGCTTCTGATACAGAGGTCCCCATATATCAGTTCTTTTTTTTTTTTTTTAATTTATTCATTTGTCAGAGAGAGAGGGAGAGAGAGAGAAAGAGAGAGGGAGCACAGGCAGACAGAGTGGCAGGCAGAGGCAGAGGGAGAAGCAGGCTCCCTGTCGAGCAAGGAGCCGGATGTGGGACTCGATCCCAGGACGCTGGGATCATGACCTGAGCCGAAGGCAGCCGCTTAACCAACTGAGCCACCCAGGCGTCCCCCCATATATCAGTTCTATACTTTTTCCTACTCACCCTTTTTCTAAAGTGATATATTCTGAAGTCTTATCTGGTCACTGCATCCAACTTGAAGTCCTGGATATTAATTGTGATATGAATGTAGCCCTCTTTATAGGATCCAGATATAGTGCCTTTAGTCTGACAATCTTGCATTAGAGAATTGGCTCCCCCTACACTCAATATATGCTAGTGCAGCTCAGATAGGATAGCTACAGCAGAAAATCCTATTTGAGAAGGGCAGGATGGGAGCTGCATAGCAGTCATTTGTATGCAGGCATCTAGAAATCTCATGAGGTAGGCCTCATAAATACTCCTTAACATGTGGTACAGGATATTCCTTCTTGAGGCAATGTTTGGTCTTTGTGTGAGCTGCTTTATTTAATGGTTCTACTTACTAAGAAGTTACTATCTTTCATATTCACCAAGTAGACTAAGGTGAACAATGAGGAATATACCCTTCTTAGGTCTTCCTTAGTTCCTCTTGGTACAAATATTGTAATCTGAACATTATCTTATCACTTGAATGGTCAATATCTATTAAGTTTAGGCTCATGTTTCGTTTATCAATGAAATTCTCTCATAAACTTAATAGATTGCTGTTCTATTTGCTCATGGTGAGTTTCATGTGCCATTCATCACAACCAAGGCTATCTTTTAGGCAACAAAAATCTTAAGACTTATTTTTTTATTTCTTCAAACACATGCTGTTCTCTCAATGTATTGGCAATTCTTTTAGCCAACCTAAACAATACATGGGAAGTCTTACATTTAATATGATTTTTAAAGAGTCTTTTATTTGAGTATATTTGACACACAGCATTACATTAGTTTTAAGTGTAAAACATAGTAATTCAAACTCTCTATACATTGCACCATGCTCACTACAAGTGTAGTTATCATCTGTCACCATACAAGGCGATTATAATATGGTTGACTGTATTGTCAATGCTGTGTCTTTTTATTCCCATGACTTATTCATACCATAACTGGAAGCCTGGATCTCCCTCTCCCCTTCACCCATTTTGCCCATTCCCACACCCCTTCCTTTCTGGCAATCGTCAGTTTATTCTCTGTATTTACAGGTCTGATTCTGCTTTTAGTTTGTTCATTCATTTGTTTTGTTTTTTAGATTCCACATATGGGTGAAAGCATATGCTATTTGTCTTTTTCAGTCTGACTTATTTTTAGCATAATAGGTCCTTAGCCTCTAGGTCCTTACCACAGAAATGATTCGTTCTTTTTCAGTTTAGAAGCTTTACAGTATCTTCAAAAGAATTTTTCATTCCTATCCTTCACTATTTAGGTTTTTAGAAATTATAGGGTTTTTATAAATTTTTATTGCTCCAAATCTCTCTGCTCACAAAGTTCCTTTCCATGTCTAGCTTCACAACTAGAAAGCCAAGGCCTTCTTGAGCTTATCACTTTCTTACTAAGAGCCTATACACAAACACTCTGATTATTTCAAACCACTTTCTCTAGAGTTGCAAGATCAGTAAGACCTGCATGTGGTCTACCTTCCAGATCATCACAGGCAAGAGTTTTCCTGATTATTTCACTACTGCATAACCTGAATTACCATCTTCTCTGCCTCCTGTCAGCATTGTATGGGAATCCCCCAAACTCCTTCAGTCCCAGCTACCTTAGTATTATTAATATCTTAATAATTGTCATTCTAGAATATAAACCCTCAGTTCCATACTTTTTGTAAATTGTGTTTGATTTTCTATCAGTTTAAAATCCTTATTGTTTTTCTTGCTTTGAGCCACCTGGCCACTTCACCTAATGTCTCATATATTTAGGTCTTTACTATGCCATACTTTAAGATATCAAATCATCTGTAAGTTTGTGTTTTTACAAATAACCCTGAAATTTTGGTGGATTAACACAAGTATTTGTTTTCATTTACAACTGTGCAAAACACATGGATTTATTGTTGGCCAGTTGTCTTGAGAGGCTCTCTTCCATGCAGTGAATCAGGCACTCACACACCTACCAATACATAGCTCTTCCATTTTCTAGGGTCTTCAAGTCCTTTGCTGTATTATAACAATTCAACTAATGGGTATTTTATAGAGAGTGTATAAAAGATTACATGTGGTTTGTTTTAATGGTCAAGATTTACAATGGTATCCATCACTTCTAACCACTCTCCATGAGCCAATCTTAGTCAACTGACCATTTAACAGCAGGTCTAACATCTAATAGGAAATCTCATCTAGCTGTGTGCCCAAGAGGAAAAGGGAAGTAGGCTTTTCTGAACACACAGAAACATCTGAGAAAGTACTTGTGACTACTTGTTACTGCATTGTCCATTGGATTTATACCAGATTGCCCTCCTGTCAACATTGTATGAGAATCCCAAATTCCCACAATCCCAGCAAACTTGTTGTTATTTATGTCTTAATAACTGTCATTCTAGAATATAAAATATGCAGTTGTATAATTTTTGTAAGTTGTGTTTGATTTTCTATGAGTATGAAATCCTTATTGCTTATTGGTCATTTATATTTGTGATTTTACCAAGTCATGTTGTTTATGGATTTGGTATTAGTCCATTCAGCTTTTCCCTAGTGTATTGAACTCATTAACTCAGTATAGATGTATACATATATATACACACACATATATAATTATTTTATTTATTTATTAATTTATTTATCATATCTAGGATAATAGTTTTTCCTTAAGTATGTTCATAGTTTCTATTAATTCACTTTCTACATGTCAGTTTAACTTATTACTTTTAATATTATTTTAAAGCTAAAGTATCATTATTTTCACCCTGTGTTATTTTCTTAAATCTGTCAATTCACTTTCATGTGTTTGACAGTCAATATCACTTTTAATTTTCTGTTTATGAAAATAAATGAAAACTTTAATTTCTATGCAATTCAAATAAATTATTTTTATAAGACTTCTTCTAGGTTACAGTCTTCATCTAGTATTAACTTGTCTTATAAATTACAACTTTTTTGTTATAGATAGTTGTATATTGTTTACTCACTTAAGAATTGGAACATCACTCTTTTGGCCTGCTCTTGATCCCCAACATTGCACGTGGATTTTATCTTTTTTAAACCTTACCCTTGTTTTTTTTTTTTCTTGAGTTCAATTTAAAACCTCCCATGAAAATTTAGATATTCACACAGAATTTTGTGGATTTATCTGAACAGTTCTGTCCTTCAGTTGCCTAAGGAAGATGGGGCAATTTAATAATATTTGGGATACTTTGAGTTTCTACATTTGTTGAGCACACTGCATTTGGGAAAGTGCCATTATGTTAAATTAGGGTAACTTACCCCATTAGTCAGTGATTATATTTGTTCTATCACTTAACGTATTGAAGCTATGTTGGTGAGAGAAGATCTATGCTATTTTAATGGTGACCTGTACTCTTTCTCTATAAAGTTACATTTATAGTTCCTGTTGCTGAGCCATATCTGCATAAAAAGGTTCTTAAAAGACACTTTCTTGAGGATGGCCAATTCTAAAATTTATTTCTCAAATTGAGCTGCAATAAAACAAACAAAACTGAATTTGACAGTTCTTATACAATACATAACTCATCTCAAAAGCTTAAAGCAAAACTATTATCCAAGAAGATAATGAGACTTCATCAGATGTTTGTGTGAATGAAAAAAATTTCAATATTGACATATATATATAAGTATATATGTATATATATATATATACATATATATTTTGACATATATATGAAAATCCTCTTATTAAAGTTGATAGAGCCAAATTATTTGACCCACAACTGAGAAAGTGCACAATGATCACTTCTAACTTTTGCAAAGTTAGTAAAATAATTGGTATCATGTTTTAGGAAATTACCTGTATCAGTTATCTATTTCTATGTTAAAAAAACCCAAATTTAATAGCTTAAAATAACAGCAGTCATGGGGCACCTGGGTGGCTCAGTCAGTTAAGTGTCCAACTCTTGATTTTGGCCCATGTCATGATCTCAGGTTCATGAGATCGAGCCCCACTTAGGGCTCCACACTGGACATTGAGCCTGCTTAGGATTCTCTCTCTCCCTCCCTCTGCCCCTCCATACCCCTTTCTAAAAATAATTTTAAAAGAATAACAGCAGTCATTTACTTTGCTCACAAATCTGCAGTTGTGGCAGATTTCAGAATGATCACTCATTACTGTTCTCTTCAATATCAAGAGCAATGGCTTAACTAGAAGATGGATAATCCACTATCAAAATGACTCCTTTACATGGCTGGCTAGTTAGTACTGGCTATCAACAGGAAGCTTAGCTAAGACCATGTTCCAGGAGGTCTTGGTTCTGCTCTATGTATATGTCTCCATTAGCTGCTTATGTTTCCTGACAGTGTAGGTGACTGGGTTCCAAGAGCAAGTATTCAAGAAAATTAATCAAAAATTGTATCACTTTGTGACATAGACTCAGAAGTCATATAGTCTCACTTATGCTCTATACACAACCACATCCAGATTCAAGGACAGGGAATGTAGTCCTTACCTCTTAATGGAAGAAATGTTAAAGTCACACTGTAAAAATAGAATATGGAATGAGTGATACCATTGTGACTATTTTTGGAAAATTCTATCACCCATGTTATCAAAATAATCTCATTAATAGCCTTGGTCTCAAATCTATAAGACTCAATAGAAATGTCAGTTTGAAAATGTATCTATTGATATTTATTTCTCCAATTTTCTCTCGGCATCTATTGCTATGAAATGAGGCATTACTTGAACAAAATAATCTTTATGAAATCTCAATAAACATTGTATATGTAGAAGAATTAATCAAATTTCCTTAGAGTCATTCACTTGAGTAAATAATTATGAGAAAATATAAAATTTAAGTATAAATGAAATCAAGTAAAACATTTTTCTGCTTTATTTGATATGTTTCCATTTTTTATTTTATACATTTTGTATCTCTACTGTGATTTCTATAGACTTTCTTTCTGCAATATTTAAAAGAATTTAGTATTGATTAAGCATACATAATTTGTTTCTATTATTGAACAGAATAACCAAAATCATAATGGAAAAAAAAGATTAAAAGTAAATACAATTTATGTTAAAGGAAGATAATTGTTTCATTGTCAGAATGAGAAAATTAAGTTTATTACCCTAAAACAAATAAACAAGAAGAGAGGGTGGGAATTTATCCACATTTCAAAAGACAGAATTTAAGCTTTTTTATTATTATTATCTGTGTATTTCTATAATCAGATATCTGATACCTATAAAGTGATAGTTTATAATTAAAAGTGCCAGATTACAATTAAGCCCCCAAATAAGCTCTCATTCTTCAATATTAGAATTTTAAATTTAGAATTCAAACAAATATAGAATTTGTTTCTGTGAGAATTCTAATGTTAGGAATTCTAAAAATTTATTAAAAACATAGAACTCAGTAACAATGTATCACTTACAACTTATTTTCATAATCTTAAAAAAATAAATTAGAAATGTTAAACTTGTACCAACCAAAGGGTGTGTAGTAAAATATACATGGAACCAGTCTGGCTAAATTGAAGTGTGTTTTGGTAAAATGTTGAATACAATAACCAATCTGAGAAATTTTATAGCCTACATGATGAATAACTTAACTGATATATTTCACTTTTCCACTGATTTCCTTATTCATATGTGAATGGGAAGACAGGTTCTCAATTTAGCACATGGGTTGTCTTAACACAAGAATATAAAAAACAGTGAGTGTTAAGATTTTGCAATACTGCGGTGACGGTTCACCTCCTCAAAAAAAAACTCAATTCTTTGGAATGCATCCAACAACCTAGAAGTAGCCAGCCAAAATAGACAAATGTAAATCCGTAAGAGAGTCTCTCAGGCATTTAATCAGAGCCAATTTACCATTGTTTAGGGCAATATTTTATCAAGCTAGGTTAGTGTTCTCCAAAATCAACAACAATAAAAAGCATGCTTTGAACAGCAGGGGAGAATGTGAAAGGGAAAAAGTATCTGTTGAGTACTTGGTATGTACCAGGAATTCTGCTACATATTTTATAGATGGTGTTTGTTCATTTAGTTCACACTATAGGTAGGTCCCGCTACCTTCATTTTGCAGGTGAGAAGAGTGAGTCTCAGTTTGAGCAATCTGCCCAGCCGGAGAAATCCAGGGTTCAGCTCAGGTCTGTCTGCTTCCGAGGCTCTTTCTCTTTTCACTGTGAGTGTACAACTCGGTTTCCCTCTGAGAAGGGACGTGACCCCTGTGTCAGGTGTACTCACTGCAGCATGAGTCCTAAAAACTTGACATCAAAAGAGGAGCAGGATTAAACACTAAAACCCTAACTGCAGGATTAAACACTGAGAACAAAATAACAGTCTGTGACCATTTATGTTTGAAGAAAAACTTTGCAACACAGCTTGAGTGCATCACTCTGTGACAACTTGGAGGAATAACTAATATTGATAAAATTTACCCAAAAGAGTGCGTCCAGAAAAATTTTCTTATCTAAAATACATACATATATACATGCAAACTTTCTCTGCTTAAGATATAAACTTGAGTTTATGGAAAGTAATAGGTCAGGACTCAAGTGACTTGGGCCCTAGATTAGTCAGTTTCCTCCCAGAGGCCTTTTTTTTTTTCACACTATCAGTGATAACTGATATCACCCTCATTCTTCAATTTTTAATCCCATTTTTTATTCCTAACCCTATTTCTTATTTTCATTATTTTAAAAATGCTGAGGATAGTCATAAGTACAGTTTTAGACCTTAACTTGAAATACCCGTTTGTGTGTTAAAATAACTTCTATTTTCTAGAGTGTCATTAAATTAAGTATCTGTACCAAAACTATAACAACAACAACAAAAAAGAGCTTTCATCCTACATTTTGAGGAGCTTTCTGACTAGACCTGGTCAGAAAAATATTTCTCCAATGGGCTTATGCATATTGCCTCTAGGATTATGCAGTATACTTATATTTTCAAAAATGAAAATGTTATTAACAAATATGAGCCATATTTTATTATTATTGCATATATTATCTATATAAATAAACCCCTCTTCAGAATTTTTTCTAGTCATCAAATTTCAGATGTCTTTCTGTTTTCAGTCAACATACTCACACCTGAAAGTACTTCAAAAGACATGAAGTTTAACAGAATTGAATAAATTATTAACATAAGATGCTCAAGGAAAAGGATATTATTGTATGTATGCTGGGCATACTCCATCCAGTCTGGTCTTCATCAAGTCAGTCCCAGGAATATACAATTAACTTTCTATTTGACATCAGAGGAAACAATTTTTCTGAGTTCTCTCACTCCTATTAATTAGATCTTGGATGAGATCAGATTTTTAACTTTTTGTTAAGATTATGTAATGGAATGATAAGAGGAAATTAATAGTATGGATGTGTATTCTCTGACAGATAATGTGCTTTGTATTTTTGTTTGTTTCTACCCCAGGCAACATCTCACTAATCCTTCTCAATAATCTGTTAGTATGTTAGCTCAAGTTTGAATATAAGGAAACTGAGTCTCAGGAAGCTTAAAAACTTAAGAAACTTCCTCATGGCTACATAATTAGGAAATAATAGTGCTTGGGGTTTATATTCAGGACCAGCAATTCTAAGACCAATACCCTTTCCATGATACTCTCCTGTTATGATTTAAGTCAATAAGACATACTACACATCATTTTCTCTTTAAAAGGAATAAGAAAAAAGAAGGTTTTAAAATTTCTAAATTGGGGGATGCCTGGGTGGCTCAGTTGGTTAAGCGATTGCCTTCGGCTCAGGTCATGATCCCAAATCCCGGGATCAAGTCCTGCATCAGGCTCCCAGCTCCATGAGGAGTCTGCTTCTCCCTCTGACCTTCTCCCCTGTCATTCTCTCTTTCACTCTCTATCAAATAAATAAATAAAATCTTTTAAAAAAATAAAATAAAATTTCTAAATCAGGCACCTGAGTAGCTCAATTGGTTAAATGGCTGCCTTTAGCTCTGGTCATGATCCCAGGTTCCTGAAATAGAGCCCTGCATCAGGCTTCTTGCTCACTGGGGAGTCTGCTATCGCCCTCTCCCTTTGCCTGTGCCCATGCTTCTGCTCTCTCTCTCTCAAGTGAATAAATAAATTGTTTTTAAAAAAGTTTTTTAAATAAAATAAAATGCTCTGAATTAGAGGTCAAACAATACATACCAATTCGGTAAAACATATGATCTAAAATTTCCATACTATATTTCATGTAAAAATATATTCACTAAGTTGCCCTTTTAATAAGTAAACTATATTTTATTATATTTATATTTAATCAGATTTTCTTCTACTTTTGTTTATTTTTTAAAGATTTATTTATTTATTTGACACAGAGAGAGAGTACCAACAGAGGGAGCAGCAGGCAGAGGGAGAGGAGAAGCAGACTCCCCGCAGAGCAGAGAGCTGGATGTGGGACTCCATCCCAGGATGCTGGGATCGTGACCTGAGCCGAACGCAAATGCTTAACTGACTGAGCCAGCCAGGTCCCCTTCTTCTACTTTTAATGTACTCTGAGTAAATACAGCATAATTTTCATAAAGTTTAGAGCATTAGAAGTTGAAAATCCTTTAAATATATTTATAATTCTTAATTGTTAAACTTACATAAAACTAACTTTTTTCATAGAAAATTTTTTGAAAATAGAATAACTCTTATGATTTTAATTCATCCAACCAAAGAAGAGGAAAGAATTATTTTCTTTGAAGAGTTTGTCCAATTCTCTTTTGTACCATTTTTCCCTGTGAATTTGTTAGTCTTTAATTAGTCATTATTTTGTTGCTTAACATTGTCACATCAGCCAGTGCACTGATTTTCTCATTAGGCTCATCCAAATGATAAATTCTTTCCTGATTGGTTGAGCTCTCTTCTTACCAAACCTTTTAATTGATCTTTTATGCCTTTTCTAGTCATTCTTTTTTTTTTTTAAGATTTTATTTATTTATTTGACAGACAGAGATCACAAGTAGGCAGAGAGGCAGGCAGAGAGAGAGGAGGAAGCAGGCTCCCCGCCAAGCAGAGAGCCCGATGCGGGGCTTGATCCCAGGACCCCGGGATCATGACCTGAGCCCTGAGTGGAACGCAGAGGCTTTAACCCACTGAGCCACCCAGGCGCCCCTTTTCTAGTCATTCTTAAAGAAATGTCTTATCACTTCTATGTTCCATGTTTATGGGCCCAGACCACATGAGGTTTCCTCTGTATGATTTACCCAAAGCAAAAATAAACACAATTGTCTGTCATTTAAAACAGGAGGTTTAGGGACGCCTAGGTGGTACAGCCAATCTAGCCTCCAACTCTTGGTTTTGGCTCAGGTTGTGATCTCGGTTGAGGGATCAAAGCCCGTGTTTGGCTCCGCACGCAGTGTGGAGTCTGCTTGAGATTCTCTCTCCCTCTCCCTTTGCCGGTCCTACTCGTGCTCTCTTTCTCTAAAATAAATAAATAAATAAATAAATAAATAAATAATTTTTAAAATAGGCGATTTATTACTTTTAATTAGAATGAACCCTGGCATGGCAGAAATAGCATATACATCAAGCAGAATTGGTTCTAAGTTTAGGGCTGTCCTGGCGGACTTAGCAAGGAATTGCTTAGCAGTCTCTTTTGCTTGGGCTTCACTGTACAGTCGCTGATGATGCAGCATCCAGGCTCTAAAATAAAGTATTAAAAAAATGTGAGATGAGACACAGATCTCTATCTCCCCTGACCTTGGGGAGATCTGGTTAGTGTTTTTATACACATTTCTGTTCGTATCAGGTTCAGAGCTCTTCAGAACTGAAAGTGTGCCTCTCAGAATGGCCTCCGACCACCTGTTCACTAACATTTGGGAGAGATTGAGTCAGTTACTGGGTAGATTTCCTGTAATAGGGCAACAAGAGATTGGACTGTGCACCAGAAACCAGAAGGCATATGAGAGAAGAGTTAAGATGGCCTCATGACAAAGGCCTCAATGGAAATATCTTTTAAGTCTTGTTTCAGAGACTGTTCCCTCCCTTTTTCCAGCTACCAGAGTTTGGTCCATTCTGAAGGCATAGGTCCAGGTATACTTCCCAAACCTCATATCCTTCTTTACTAACATGATTGTTGTCACCCTCCTCTGTACTTTCTTGTCCCTTGCCATTTATCAGAGAAACCTGCCGCAGCATTGTTTCAGTTGTTTCTGTGTCTGATCTACTCACTAGATCACTAAGGGACTCTCCTCCTGCAGTGCGTGTGCAAAGAAACAATTCCATAAACCCATCTGAGGTATCAGAGCTGATGTTTGAATACAGCCAAACTCAAGGGCTGAGAGTGTAATTGGATCTTGATCCATAACATCAAAGGTTCTTCCGTCTGAACTCTGAACTCTGCCTCTTCATGGGGGTTTCTGCAGTTTCTAGAGAACACCTGTGTATGTGAGTGCATTTCTTTAAGAATTATTTGACTTCAATTTTAACGATTAAACATATTCTCTATAAAACTTTTTTTTAGTAAATTTTGAAGATGACATATCAAATGAGTGTGCTACTTCAAAGAAGTCCCCTGAGGGGACAAAATTTATTCAAATTCACTGTCTTTGCTCAGAGCATTGCTGGAATGAAACTCCTCTTAGGAATTTGCCTTCAGAATTTACTGTGGAAGAAATATGTCAACCTCATTACTTTATAGTCACAAGACATGCTTCTCTGGTCATGAACCTCTTTTTTCTCTTCTCATTTTTTGTATCTTGATTTTTTATGTTACATTCTATCATTTTGTCTTATTCTCAACTGATTAAAAAAAAACAGCCATTTAGAGAAGGGGTAAAGATGGTAAGCTTAGGAAAACCTCTCTAAAACATATAAAGCATAAGAGTATTAATATTTGTGAGCCATATATAATTCATTGAACACCTTGATAAGTGCTCTACATGAATTAACTTGTTTGTTTTTCTCCTCCAAACCACATTATGTGCATTCCATCATCATTCCCATTTTACACAGTGAAATAAATGAGAATTTAAGCTAATTAAGTCTTAAGACTTAAGTCTTATAGCTAATTACGTGGTTAAACAGGGATTCAGACACTGTCAGGTTGATCTCAGGTCCTTAGCTCTGAGTAACGACTCTATCTAGTTTCGATGATTTCAGGGAGACTAGTCAGCTTTTCTCTTCCTTTTCATTTGTGCTCAGCCCTGTTGAGAGTACTCCAGCTTGAAGTTCCTTATCTTCTATCCTCAGATCATGCTATGCAGGAACATCTTCCACATCCGTTGTTATCAGTGCTTTTCACCTTTCCCTTGGGTCATAAATTATGCAGATTCTATGCTATGCTCACTATTTGACTACTGAGCAATTAATACCGATTACGAATAAGACTAAGGGACCAAAGTGTCCATTGGATCCAATATTCCCCTGTGTTTAAGGTCATGTGCTGAAGATGATAAGGCATCCATATCAAGAAATGGAAAGGATCTTCTTGGAAAAGAAGTAACAGTCCCAGTGCCAAATGATATCTCCTAATAATGCCTTCCACATTCTTTAGAAAATATTCCAGTGGTTCTCATAGTAGGTTGAGAGGGGACAGAATATGAAAATAGGTTAAACTTTTTTTGAAGAAATGGATTTCTTGTAACCTTGGTACACCACTGAGACAGGTCTAAAATACAGTATTTCCAGTATTATGCCATGTCAGGTTATGATATCTAAAGAGAAGAGAAGAGAACTCCTGGGTATAAGAGGAGCTTTTATCATGTGTATATATAAGTTATATATATACACATGATATAAGTTATATCATGTGTATATATACACATGATATAAGCGATATATCATGCAGACTAATTATCTACCCTAACCTTCAGTCCTTTCTATAGAAACACTCCCTATGGTCATCCAGATTTTACTCAAAAAACTCCCCCAAACAAGCTATTTTGTCTTTCCACAGTTTTGACTTTTGGAATGGTTTTCTCTCTCCAATCAAAATATATATCCCAATCTTAAAGCCATATAAAAATAAATACAATTATTTTCTCTTTTGAAATGTTTTTAATTATTTCAATGATAGCTACTCAGATGTCCTGTCTGGAATTTTCTTTGTTTGGAATAACCATGCTCAACCTGTTTAAGTAGTTTTTGTAAGCCTTAGTTTTGAGTTTATTGATTCATTCATCAAATATTTACTGAGCATCTATTACATACCAGATATTGTTCCAGGAATTTTGATACAGAAAAAAGTAAAATAGATAAGCTTCTGATTTCATTAAGCTTATATTCTTGTTAGGGGTGATAGAAAATAAGCATGTGCACATATATGTACAAACATATATATACAAGATCATTTCAGGCAGGATAGAAAGAGATGGTATACAAAATATAAAATATAAATATACAACATATAAAATATGTATATATATGTAAAAACATACATACAAGATCATTTTAGGCAGGATAGAAAGAGACAGTATATAAAATATAAAAGATAAATATACAAAATATAAAATATAAAACAGTGTTGACATAAAGATTGCTGGTACATAAGATTAAGTGTGTGTATGTGAGGGAGATATAATTTTGGGTAAGTTGTCCTCTTTGGAAAAGTAACATGATATGAACTTTAAATATTTGATAAATAGAAATAAATCTTGACTGAGTACATGTATGCAACATGTAAGGAGAATATTGTATGAAATCATTTAAGTATAAAGGCAGGTCAAACCTGGAAAGACTTTATCATAAATTTTAAGAAATTTAATGTATGTATAGTGGAAGTCATTGGAGAGTCTCAAGCAGGGGATATATATAATTTGACCCGTTGTTAAAAAGAAAAAAAAATCAAGTTACCAAGAAGATAATAGAGCTTGGTGGGACACGAAAATAAAACCAGGAAGAAAGACCACCTGGAATCAATTACAAATATTAGGAAAGAGATGATAGACACTTAGAATAATAATAGTGAAGAAGAAAAAAATAGATAAATTCAAGATATATTTGCAAGTACAGCCAATAGGACTTGATGATGAATTGTGAGTGAGGGGGAAGGAGAAGAATAAAAATGACTTCTGAAATTTTGACCTTACCAGTTTTGGGGAAGGGAGTGTGATCATGGCATTTACTGAGATGCAGAGAAAGAGGACATTCAGAAATAGGGTGTGGTATATTGCATCATTATGATGTACACTTGAAACTAATAAAAAATAATATGTCAATTGAACTTCAATAATTTTAAAAAAAGAAGAAGAAATGGGGTGTGGAAGAAGGAGGCATCAAAAGTTCTCTTTGGAACAAGTTTGAGAAATTTACTAGACATCCAATGGAGATAACCTAGTAGGCAGGTAGATCATAAGAGATGGGACTAATACTGTGAAACTGGGAGTCAGAAACATGTCAGGTGCTTATGAAGTCATAAGACCAAATTAGAACATCAAGAAGGCAATGTATAGACAGAAATGGGACCATGGCAAAAAAATGAATGGGGACCTCCAAGATTTAGAGGACAACCACAGGAAGAGAAAGAAGCCAAGAAGACAGATCGAACAGCAAATGAGACAGGAGGAATCATGACTGTGTTACAAAAACCAAGGGAAGAGAGTATATGAAGCAGGATGTCAACCTTGCTGAATCTTTCTAACAGGTCAAATAAAATAACAAAGTATTGAATAAAACATTTGGCAAAATGAAGATCACTGGTGTTCATAAGAAGAAGACTTTTATGTGAAGTCATGGGAGAAATGTTGGATACCTGTGAGTAGAAGAGAGAACACAAGGTGATGTATAATTAGTAATACCTCTTTTTAAGGAACTGTCACTTCCATGAAGTTGTATTATCAAGGAAGGCAGAAACATGTAAAGTAGTTTGGTTGGAACGTAGACTCACAGAAGCTGTCATTTGCTTTTAGTGGTAAGTTTCAAACGTAAAATGATCAATAGGAAGGCGAAAACATGATGATATAGGGAAAGGGAAACATAACGGCTGGAGCAAAGTTCCTGAAAACACTAGTGTTATGTAGAGTTGGAAGCAACAGAAAATTTGCCCTTAAGAGCAGGGTCAACTTTCTCACTATAGTAGAAATGTTCTTATCATCATTATCAATGTTTTTGGCATTTTCTCAGTATCATAAAGTATTTCCATTATTTTGCTGAATATTAAGCAAAGTACATACATATATAAAAAATTTAAATATAATCATAGATTTGTAAAGCATGGTCTAGTTTTAAGATGATCTCTTATGTATCTATTTAAAGGTTTTTACAATCACTCTAAGTTTTCAAGGCTATACAATTAAAAAATTATTCATCTTGGACAGATTTTAATATGTAGAAATTATTATTGAAAATCATCTGAGAAATAGAGTTTAGAGTTACCATTGATATTTGGTGGTGGATTTTTTTTTCCCCAAAATCAAGATAATTCAAAGAAATATTTTGTAGATTCCCTTTTTTTTTTTTTTTTGAAGAATACACATGAAGGTAGTTTCTTGAATAGGCACTTGATGGTCAGTTGATGCATTCTCTTTCTACTTAATCCAAACTTATTTACTCATTTTATTACTATGCAGTCAGGAAAAAAATTTTTTGTTCAATTGCTTCTAGTAGTTGACGACATTCAAAGATGAAACACTGACATTTATATGGCATTTATACTGGCATTTATATTTATCAGTGTACACTGGTCATGTCATTGCCTAACATAGATCCTAGTATGGACTACAAGTAAACATTTATGAATGTAAAGAATAGAGAGTAAACACACCTAAGGATTAGAACTCTGGCCATGACTTAACACCAAGGTCAGATAATGCTTTTGATCTTACTTTATATTTGCTACAGCAATTTGTTATAGGAAGAGTAAGGAAATGCAACACAGAAAATGTTTTTTAGACAGAGTAGTTTTATATGACCTCTTTCCAAAGGTTGTTCTTTTCTCATATTAAACATCTGAGGTCAGCAAATATAGCCTCCCACATAGAAACTACAACTTTATCAAATGATTTATAGAAAAATTATGATTTTGCACAGAGAAAGAAAAGAGAAGAAAAGAGAGAAAGATTAGTGTAAGGAAACAGGAAAAGAAAAAAAGAAAAAAAGAAACACAAGGACAAGGCCAAAGCTGTTTCTATGCACTTATGGTAGACAATTTCAAATTTTATTTCAAAGAAAAAATGAGACAAAACAGAGGGAGTCAAAGACATAGCCTTATGCAAATGATCCATAAGCAGAATGGGATTAATATATATATTTTAGATATAGATATAGTTATATAATAAATTTCAAGACATCACGTCACATATTAAAGCAAAAATACATCTAATTCCAGGATCACTGAAAGCTTGACCTAGTCAGCCGATGGAAGGGTCAGCACTAGTTCCCAGTAAGAACAGTTTGTAAGCTGGTTAACAGAAAAACTTATAGAAGTTTCTTGAGTTGACTTTGCATATTACTCACTTTTATATGAATCACTTGGGAACATTTAAGTTGGAAATTATGGAGATTAGCACAACTGACACCTAAATAAGAAGAACCATATTTCTCTTACACATTCACAGGGATTGATTACAAGTAGAAAGTACTAAATACTTAAATATGAGCACACTTATAAAATGCTTGTGTATGCAACCCATTCATATGTTTAATTGTTTATATAAAAAATTTTATACCAAGATTTAAACATTCTCAAGTTATGAATATGGACATCTATTAGAATTAGATGACAACTACAGAAACTGTGATTACTTATTCTTCCTTTTATCTTTATGATTCCCAACATGCAGCTTCAAATAGTCAAAATGACTACTGGACATCCAATATAATCCACAAATTATAGGACACCAGTAAATAAAATTTGCTCTGTCAAAGAAAGGTGCAGTCTCTTAATTAAGCACTCTAACTATTTGTTAATGAAATAATTCTACGCTATATTCTAATAATATGGTTCTGTTGTCACAACTTGTGAATTTGGGCAACTGGGAAATATAGCTTTTATTGTAGATTTCCATGTACTTCCATGAAGCTCTGAAGAAAGTAGGAGACAAGGAATAGTGGGGTGCAACCAGCAGTTTCTGCTACAAAGCCACTTATATGTTTCTATTTATGTATGACATATAGAAAAATACATAGTCAAATATTACTCAGAAATAAAAGTAACATGGATATAGGCAGACCACTCACATTTGCTGCTACAAAACCTATGTGTTATATGTGTTTATATGTGTGTATATATGTGTGTGTGTGTGTGTGTGTGTGTAATTATTGATCCCTCACTAATATTTTCCATACTAAGTTTTTTAAAAATTTAATCCTAAAAACTATTCATGTTCCAGATGAGGAAACTGATGATTTGAAAATTTTAAGAACTTGCTAAAATCTTGCAGTTTGGCTTTGACTGACTTTAAAATTTGTGTTCTTTAAAAAAAAATTTTTTGTGTGTTCTTTATTAGGATAGGTGGATGTATGATTATATGGATGGATGGATGGATGGATGGATGGAATTTCAGTAGACTGATGATGACTGGCGATGAGGGATGCATGGATAGATGCTTAAATATATATATATATATATATATTTCCCAGGGCTACTTTAACAAAGTACTACAAACTACATGGCACTAAATAACAGAAATTTATTCTCTCATAGTTCTGGAGGCTAGAAGTCCAAAATCAAAGTGTTGGTAGGGTTGGTTCCATCTGGAGTGCTCCAAGAAGATTTTCTTCCATGCTTCTCTCCTGGTTTCTAGTGATTTCTGGCCATCCTTCTTGTGATTTTTGGCATTCCTGGGCTTCTAGATGCATCACTTCATCTTTGCCTTCATTGTCACAGGGAGTTTTTCCCAGTGTTTCTGTCTACTCTGTGTTCAAATTTCCCTCTTCTTATAAAGACACAACTCATTGATTTGGGATCCCTTCTAATCCAATATGATCTCACCTTAACTTGACTAAATCTACAAAGACCCTATTTCCAAATAAGGTCATATTTACAAATGCTGGGAGTTAGGACTCCAATATATCTTTTGGTGAACACAAGTAAATTTAGAATAGAAATCTATTTCAATATGCTTAGGTTGACTTTCAACAAAAATCAACACTGATTATTCATAGTGACATTCTGATCTCAATTAGTTGAGTTTCTTTCTGAAAATTCCAAAGGAAGAATAGCCTCAAGATTTATTTACTAGAAAGATCTGAACTCAAATTTATTCAGTTAAAAATCCAGATTTCCCCTATTTCAGGGTCCAAGAAACAGTAACTTAATCCTGTTTTATGTGGAATCACCTATAAAAGGAAGAATACTGTAACATTTGGATAGTTGAGGAACAAAAATCCCTTTCTATCTAGATCTATTTGTAACTACTTAGCCATCTCTAATTTCAGTATAAATTAATATATACCTTTAATTTGAAAAATACTGAGTAAGAAATAGGTAAATAATAAGCTATTAGATTGCTTAAATGTAGATCATAGTTGTAAGAACAATTAATGCAGGCATTATGTGACAAGAAAAGATCAACTTGAAAAAGTCTGAAAACAATTAGAAAATCCATTTTCTAATAATGGTATTATTATCTCAGTCTTTACATTTCAATTCAAAGCAAATTCAAATAAGTACCAGTAGATTTCAAAACCCTGAAATGTAGAGGCTGGTATAATTTAAGCTAAAGTTATATTTGAGGTATCATAAGGTATGTGGTTTGGATAGAGAAAGAGAAACATTACAGAATGTACTGTTGATATTCATTGTGAGGGATGAGAAGATAATGATATAATTTTTTAAAGAAGATTTAAGCAAGGTTCCTCTCATTTCTATGTAGGATGGAGCAGATGGAGGAGACAAGTTAGAACATGTAGGAATCTCTTTGATTCATCTCCGAGTGAGGTGATGAAAGTGTGGATTAGGATGTTGATAATGAAAATAAAGTGGAAAGAACTTGGATAAAAGGTATCTTGAAAGAAAACTCCATAGAATTTGGTGACTAACTGGATCTTAAAAATAAGGGTTGGGATGAGTCACATATCATTTAAACTTTGGAGACTGAATGACTAGCTTGAATCAAGACTAAGAAGTGAGAGTTTTTCATTAAGTACAGTTAACTAGTCACAAGCTAGGAAGAAAAATAATTTACAATATGTTGACTTCCTATCCACTAGTACTTGGGAGAAATCAGGTGAATGTCAACTCAATGTTTTTCTTCCATCTTCAAGTATCTAAAAAAGTATCTATACAGCACACTGCTTTGCTCCTTCTATTACTCCTTTCAATTTTTCCTTGGTCTATACTATCCTTCGTAATGGAATTTGGGGACAAATATGACGTGCCAATTGCCTCTAATAGACATTTGTGTCACAGATCCCCACTGTACTTTTAAATCATATTTTTCCCAAGTTCAATGTTTTAAACTATCTAAAAGATCAATGAAGAAAGATACCTGCAAAAGAAATTATGTAATGGACAGAGATATGATATATCAAAGAAAATATACACAAAATCTGCTTTGCCTCCTGGAGCTTAATCACCAATGAAGACTTTATAAATTTCACAATTAATTTCTCTTCATCCTGTTATAATTTTTTTACTTAGATAAACTGACTTTAAAGGGAGGCAATGATTATGTTAATATGCCAAAGACATCGTTTTAAAAAGTCATATATCTTATTTCAAGGGCTTTTTAATTTGTTTTCTTCTCACTGAGACATATTTGATAATCACATGGACAATTACTAGGAAAAGTTTGGCTAGTAAATTCCTATAGTTTGCACAAAAATTGCATTTCAAACTTGATATATTAAGTAGATGCTTATTCTAAGATTATCTTAACAGGTCATGGGAAATAAAATTCATATAAAGTAGATATTTTTGGGGTTGTTCCATAGTTCAGGGTTCATGGTTTCAATGAACTCTTGTAGCTCTTTGGAATTATTTTTAAAAGCTTAGGACACCTTGTTATGCTTTAGTAAATGATACAATTACAATTTATAGTTTTATAAAAATGCTGACAATAAAAATAAACAAAAATATTTTCTATAAAAGTATTATCAAATCTCTTAAGGAAAGAGATTTAGTATTTTGATCAAGACTTACTTAGTTTTGGAGACCAGAGATAGATTTAAAGTAATCAAATATTAGATAGTCTTTGAGATATAGTAAAGAGATTAAATAATTATATTTACTTAGAACTTGTACTAACCTGTGCAAACAGGTTTCATTGTGTGAAGCAAAGTTTTAGATTAAAATCTCTTCATACCACATACAATGGACCAGCACTCATAAGGTTTCATGGCACCTCAGGTTTGTCCATACTTTAAAGTAAATATTATGTAGAGTTCATTTATTTTAAATTATAAAACAGTAAGACTATTTTGTAGGGCTTTCCTATATAGTGTCCTCTTGTATTTATCTGAAACATGTTATACACTAGCTAATTTATATACTGCTATATTTTAACACTGATACCCCAACAAAATGGACTGGAAGGAATTTTCTTGACTTTGACAACACATCAAATGCAAGAATGCTTTCTAAGTCAATGAAGAATTACTTGAAGTAAAAATTAAAAAAAAAAAAAACTTAACACCTGCTTGATTATCTTGCCTAGATCCATGAACATTTTCATAAACAACTTACTTTTTAGTGATAGCATAAATACAGTATATCAAACAAACATATAGTCATCTGGTACTACTTGATGGAAAATGATAAAGCAATCAACATATACAAATGGGGTTTGTTCACAAATAATTTTTTTCCTGATACCTATATAGTCTTTTTTGTTTTAAGATTTTCCTTACCAGATACCTATATATTCTTATTATCCAAAATCCATGTGAGCATTATGGGTATAAAAACTCTGTGCATGTGTGTGTGTGTATATTTATATATTTATATATATATATATATTTCTGCATATGTATGTATCTCTCTATCTAGAAAGCTGCCTTGAAAGTTTAAGACCTTACTTGAAGAATGGCTTTGAGCACATTGTGAATTTCTAATGATAAAGAACAGATGGGATTGATTGCTAACTCAGTGTGAAACAGGAGGAAAATGCCTGCAGATATTCAGGCCTAGTATGGAACAGCTATCCCAGCCCCAGTATCCAGGGCTTATCAGGGTGAAAGAACCAGGCTGATGAACACAAGGCAAAGTTTATGCAAAGAAGTGAAATCAGCCTAGTAATTACTTGATTACTGAAAGGAAAATATCACTTCTGAAGGGAGATGTTTTAAATGAACTGAAAAATAGAGACATACTGTTCTCAGTAGGCTTCAATTAAAAAGTTACAGGATTTCTTTTACCAACACTAGGAGATGCCCAGTAGTAATTTATGTTCTAGGAGGCCCTTCATACACAAAGTCAGCATCTCTTTTATTTTTTGACCCCCTAAGACTCCTAAGAAAAGAAATATGCCAGTCAAATGGCAATTCAGAATCAAACATCCACATAATTCACAGTGGGGAAAATTATTTAAATACCTAAGAATATGTCAAATAGGCTATTTGGAAATCTTACTCTGTTATACTGACTGTCTGAGGAAGATAAAAGAAGAAACATGATTATGATAAAATAATGAGGGACAGAAAGATCTTAATTATCAACTGAGGATGGATAGAAGAATGGACTCTTGACTCATTTGGTGTAACACTTTTATAACACTTCAGGTGCTTAGAAATGCATGGTGTGTATAAGCCATTATTCAGTTAATGAGATGCTAAACCACAATTTGCGTTGAAATTGTCCAGTGTTGCTTTTCATTAAAGAGATAATGACTCAGAAGATATTTAGGTGTTGCTACAAGCTGCTGTTTTCATTCCATTTTTATTTGGCAAATTGGGTCACTTTGTATTACAAGAAGATAATCTAACTTATAATATACCCATGTTACCTGATTTTGTAACACAGAAATGATGAAATGTGATAGCCCTTTTGCACCTGGTGTGCAATCTCAGCATAATGCCATGCTGAAGCGAGTCAGCAGACCTTTATGCAATAACCCAAATTTTGCTTTAAGGCACTTTTGTGTATATTAAACTGTGCTCTTGAAGGGAAAACATCTGCAGCAGTTCAGTATGCTAAAGTAGACAATATCACAAAGTCTGGTGGGTTAGAGCTCTTATATTTCTCTTCTGTTTGTTGGCATTGCAAACTAGCTGAGGGTGTGCTCTCTGTAGAACTCATTAGCTAGAGAGAGGAAGCACCTGGCAGTCACTGATGTGCTAGTACTAACTCCAGAAGTAATTGACTTTCTTTGGAAGCATATATAACCAAGGCTTCAGAGCAATTTTCTAAGCTGCCAGACCCCTTAATACAAGGTCTAGATCTCTCAGTCTTCCTTTCAGAACAAAGTGTGAGCCTATAATGGAGAAAAGGCAATTCATAAATGTTTTACTGGTATCGTAATTCTCATCACAGATGAAGGTATGGTGAAATCAGTCAACTCCTTGTAGGTACTGAAAACTGCTTCTCAGAAGTACGGCAGAGGTTGGCCAATTTTTCTAGAAACAGCCAGAGAGTAAATATTTTCAGCTTTATGGGCTTAACTATTCCACTTTGCCCTTGGAGTATGAAAACAGCCATAGACAATATCTAAATGAGTGAGTGTAACTGTGTTGCAGTAAAACTTTATTTACAAAAACAGGTAGTGGGCCAGACTTGACCCAAAGGTTATGGTTTGTTGATCCCTTTTCTAAAACCATGTATATGTTCATGCCTTGACCCGGTAACCTTATTGCTAGGTATGTATCTTTTTAAAAAATATTTTATTTATTTATTTGACAGAGAGAGAGATCACAAGTAGGCACAGAGGCAGGAAGAGAGAGGGGGAAAGCAGGTTCCCCGCTGAGCAGGGAGCCCAATGCAGGGCTCGATCCCAGGACCCTGAGACAATGACCTGAGCTAAAGGCCAAGGCTTAACCCACTGAGCCACCCAGGTGCCCTGTGCTAGGTATGTATCTTAAGGAAGATATTTACAAGAATGATATTTTATAGTAGAGTATTTTGGGTTTTCCACACAGAATATCATATTATCTGCAAAGAGAGTTTGACTTCTTTGCCAATTTGGATGACTTTTTATTTCTTTTTGTTGTCTGATTGCTGAGGCTAGAACTTCTAGTATTATGTTGAGCAACAGTGGTGAGAACACACATCTCTGTCCTGTTCCTGACCTTAGAGGAAAAGCTTTCAGTGTTTCTCCATTGAGAATGATATTCACTGTGGACTTTTCGAATATAGCTTTTATGATATTGAGGTATGTTCCCTCTATCCCTACACTGTGGGGAGTTTTAATCAAGAGAGGATGCTGTACTTTGTCAAATGCTTTTTCAGCATCAATTGAGAGGATCATATCGTTCTTGTTCTTTCTTTTATTAATGTAGTGTATCACACTGATTGATTTATGAATTTTGAAACACTCTTGCAGCCCAGGTATAAATCCCACTTGTTCATGATGAATAGTCCTTTTAATGTATTGTTGGATCCGATTGGCTAGTATTTTGGTGAGGATTTTGGCATCCATGTTCATCAGGGATATTGGTCTGTAATTCTCCTTTTTGACAGAGTCTTTGTCTGGTTTTGAGATCAAGGTAATGTTGGCTTCATAGAAAGAGTTTGGAAGTTTTCCTTCCATTTCTATTTTTTGAAACAGTTTCAGAAGAATAGGTATTAAATCTTTCTTAAAATGCTTGGTAGAATTCCTCTGGAAAACCAACCAGCCCTGGACTCTCTTTTATTGGGATATTTTTGATTACTTACTGCTTCAATTTCCTTGCTTGTTATGGGTCTGCTCAGGTTTTCTATTTCTTCCTGGTTCAGTATTGGTAGTTTATATGTCTCTAGGAATGCATCCATTTCTTCCAGATTGCCTAAGTTGTTGGGATATAATTCCTCATAATATGTTTTATAATTGTTCGTATTTCTTCAGTATTGGTTGTGTTCTCCCCTCTTTCATTCATGACTTTATTAATTTGGGTCCTTTCTCTTTTTCTGATATGTTTGGCTAGGGGTTTATCAATCTTATTTATTTTTTCATTGATCTGTTCTTCTGTAGTTTTGATTTCTATTTCATGGAGTTCTACTCTAATCTTTATTAATTCTCTTCTTCTGGGTTTAGGGTTTATTTGCTGTTCTTTCTCCAGTTCCTTTTGGTGTAAGGTTAGATTGTGTATTTTAGAGTTTTCTTATTTCTTGAGAAAGGGTTGCATTGTTATATAATTCCCTCTTAAGGGAATTTGCTGCATCCCAAAGGCTTTGAACAACTATGTTTTCATCTTCACTTGTTTCCAGGAATTTTTAAAATTCCTCTTTAATTTCCCGGTTGACTTATTCATTCTTTAGTAGAATGCTCTTTAATTTCCATGTATTTTTGTCCCTTCCAATGTTTATAGCAACAATGTCCACAAAACCAAACTATGAAAAGAGCCCATATATCCACCAAAAGATGAACAGATAAAGAATATGTGATTTTATATATGTGTGTGTGTGTATCCCAAAGGAATAATATATAATTATATTATATACATAATAATAAAAATACATATTATATACAAGTGTGTGTGTGTGTGTGTGTGTGTGTGTATATATTTGAACCCCAAGCTGGGCTCCCCACTGCACATGGAGTCTGTTTGGGTTTTCTCTCTCCCTCTGCCCCTAACTGACCCCCCCCTCAAAAAAAAGAAGGAAAATAAATTTTATAAAATAATTAGCACTATTCATTTTTTAAGGATTTTTTTTATTATTTTAGGTACAGAGATTACTTAATCTCTGTACCTAAAATGGGGCTTCAATTCACAACCCCAAGATCAAGAGCTGCATGCTTCACCAACTGAGCCAGCTAGGTGCCCCTCCACCAACTGATTTTTTTTAAAGGTTCCTCCATCCTGTAGACTTCACTGCATCACGTTGGAAGGTTGGAGTGCACCACACTTGAGTATAGGCTTTAGGGTCCAGAAGACCCGGTTTTGAATCTTGGCTCTGTCTCTGACCAACTCTGGGATCTAAGATCATTCTCATCTTCAGTCTCCTTATCAGTAAGGTGTGAGTAATAGAAGCCCCCCTGAAGGTTCCTGTGAGGATTAAATAAGATATTGTGTAGAAAACATGGTCGTGATTTTTTTTTTAATTTCTTTTCAGGGTACCAGAATTCATTGTTTATGTACCACACCGAGAGTTCCATGTAATATGCGCCCTCTATAATAACCCCCACCAGGCTCACTCAACCTCCCACCTCCTGCCCCTTCAAAACCCTCAGATTGTTTTTCAGAGTCCATAGTTTCTCATGGTTCATCTCCCCCTCCAATTTCCCCCAACTCCCTTCTCCTCTCCATCTCCCATGTCCTCTGTGTTATTTCATATGCTCCACAAATAAGTGAAACCATATGATAATTGACTCTCTCTGCTTGACTTATTTCACTCAGCATTATCTCTTCCAGTCCTGTCCATGTTGATACAAAAGTTGGGTATTCATCCTTTCTGATGGAGGCATAATACTCCATAGTATATATGGACCACATCTTCCTTATCCATTTGTCCACTGAAGGGCATCTTGATTCTTTCCACAGTTTGGCAACCGTGGCCATTGCTGCTATGAACATTGGGGTACAGATGGCCTTTCTTTTCACTACATCTGTATCTTTGGGGTAAATACCCAGTAGTGCAATTGCAGGGTCATAGGGAAGCTCTATTTTTAATTTCTTAAGGAATCTCCACACTGTTCTCCAAAGTGGCTGCACCAACTTGCATTCCCACCAACAGTGTAAGAGGGTTCCCCTTTCTCCACATCCTCTCCAACACACGTTGCCTGATTTCAAGCTTTACTACAAAGCTGTGATCACCAAGACAGCATGGTACTGACATGAAAACAGACACATAGACCAGTGGAACAGAGTAGAGAGCCCAGATATGGACCCTCAACTCTGGCCAAATAATCTTTTGAAAAGGAGGGAAAAATATATAGTGGAAAAAAGACAGTCTCTTCAATAAATGGTGCTGGGAAAATTGGACAGCTATGTGTAGAAGAATGAAACTCGACCATTCTCTTACACCATACACAAAGATAAACTCAAAATGGATAAAAGACCTCAATGTGAGGCAGCAATCCTTCATAATCATAGAGGAGAACATAGGCAGTAACCTCTTCAATATCAGCCACAGCAACTTCTTTCAAGATATGTCTCCAAAGGCAAAGGAAACTAAAGTGAAAATGAATTTCTAGGACTTCATCAAGATCAAAAGCTTCTGCACAGCAAAGGAAACAGTCAACAGAACAAAGAGGCAACCCACGGAATGGGAGAAGATATTCGCAAATGACAGTACAGACAAAAGGCTGATATCCAGGATCATAAAGAACTCCTCAAACTCAACACACACAAAACAGATAATCATATCAAAAATGGGCAGAAGACATGAACAGACACTTCTCCAATGAAGACATACAAATGGCTATCAGACACATGAAAAAATGTTCATCATCACTAACCATCAGGGAGATTCAAATCAAAACCACATTGAGATAACACCTTTTACCAGTTAGAATGGCCAAAATTAACAAGACAGCACTATTCATTTTTAAAGAATAAACATGTAATTGAAAGAAGTTATTACAGATTATAATAATATAGGGTAGAAATATTAGAGTTTGAATAAAAAACAATAAAATCAGTTTTAGAATAGTGAAGAAAATGTATAGATATATTAGGGAAGCCCCTGGAAAAGGGGACATCAAAATTAACCTTCTATAGAATTAATCTGATTTGGAATTATATGAAAAGGAGTCAATTTTGGAGATAGATACTTGAGACTTTAGCTGACCTTGGAAAATTATTTAAAATATTTGAGATATAAAAATATTGGAGTCTGACACAGTATTGATGTGCAAACATGAAAAAATATGACTCCATTTAGATGAATGTGTTATAACAGAATATTGTCCTGGACTGGGTTTACAGGTATAGATAAACATAATGTGAAAAAGAAAGAGGAGAAAACATATCTAAATATATAACTGAAGGAGTACAGTGAAGATCTGATTTGCCATTGTTTTGTATGTGTCCTTTGGACAGAATTTTCTAATTATCCATCTGTGTGAAAGAGGACATGAAAAATATAGTTATTGAGGATGAAAAACTCCTTAATATTTTCTAAGGAATTCAAAGCCAGTGGAAAACCAAGGAAACAAATTTCTAATAATAGGCTTAATTTGATCCTAATTTATTTGAATCAATACTACTGATTGGCAATGCTAGTTTCATCCCAGCTTTCAATTCTTTTCCTGTTAGCAGATGTTGCTTTGAGCAGAGATGGCATGTAGGCACAGCTGTAGCCCTCTCTTTCTATTTTCTTCCTTCCTTCTATGTAATCTGGAACGCCTGTCAGTGTTCTTCACCATTGTGCACTTTTTTTCCTTTCGATGCATAATTTCTCCATAAATAACTTGCTAATTTCATGTTCTTGTCTATGATATGGTGGCATGTCAAAGAGGCTTTTTAATCTGTAAACAAATTATGTCTATTGCTTTACCCCTGTCAAGAACTCATTGACTCTCTTGCTTGATGAAAGTTAATTGGTTTGTTAAGCCTGACACTCATCTTTCTTTTTATCAACCCATACTAAATTTTTTACATACCATTCTATACTCGCTTGAGTGTTCTCATGTTGTTTTTCACAATCATTTAATGCAATATATTTCTCCTCACTACAGTTACAGTTCTCCTTTCAGGGCCTTAATGTCTACTGAGTTCTGTCCATTAGAAGAAAATACTTGGCTGAATTTTGCTCAATTTAATATTTATATTGTATTTTAACAAATGAATTTGTGTTTGTTCTGAGTTTGTTAACTTAAAATTTGTTAAGAGGAGCACATGGTTTCACAGTTCAACAAGAGACCACAAGAGAAATTGAAATAGAATTCATCACTCCTAGGTCCTGGTGAAGGTACATGGCATAACTCAAGGGGCCACATGGAGAGGTCAAGACAGAATGCAGACAGAAAGCCATAGGATCTAGGGCACATTCCTTTATTTGAGTCCATGGGTACAAGCTTTGGGGTTCTTGGTTAAAGCCAGATTGGTCAATTCAATTTAAAGAAGCAGGACTTTGATAAGTTCCATGAGGGTCTTATCTAAGCACAAGGGGAAGACCTTAGGGTCACAGTTGGGGAAATCATATCAAGAACCTACATTTCCTTGTGACTCTGGTGGCTGTTATCTAGGGTATATGCTGCCTGAAGGACTAGAGTCATTTTAAGGTCCAGGCTGGCCAGTTGACCAAACAAAATGGATGCTAGGGAGCAATACCATGGAGTAGCTTAGCTAAACTCTTGATAGCCCCAGTAGAAAGAATGTGACTCAAGACAGTGGTCTCTGTCAATATCTAATCACAAATAAATAAAGTTCACTTGAAATTAAAAGTACAATCAGTATTTATACCTCTCTGTGATGAAAGAAAGATAAGACAGGAAGGTTCGAGAAAAGCCAATTTTAACTTTTATCTCCCCATAAGTCACATAATATCATATTAAATCATGCTCTTTGACAGTGACATCCGTTCAACAACAGCTCTGTGAGCATGTTCCTGCAGTGATCAATTAAAGGGAAAATGTGACTTCTAGATATAAATTCTCTTAGATATTTTAAATACTAAAATTATACTTTCCAGACACTATAATTATTATTAGACTCTCTTTTAACTTAGTGAAATAGGATGCAATATACCATTAATTCAAAAAAATGACATTATTAAGTGATCAAATGTTGAGAAGCTGTATTAAGCTTTCTATCTAGTGTGAATTATACCTATAAAATGATATTGTGGTCATTTAGAACCAGCAAGCAGACATAAATAGCATAGAACAAGTAATAAATTATGGCTGAAATGGGTAATTCTGAACAATGAAGTAAAGTGGAACAATAAAATATGTATTTAATGATTGACAGGAAATCAATGAAGAATAGACTTGGCCATTTGGCAGTATACTGAAGAATTATAAATTTTAGTCAAAATAGTACAATGTTAATTTTATTCACTCCACACTTTATCTGCAATTTATTTAATCAAATTGATTCAGCATCTATTTCGTACAAAACACTGTGGTAGTTTTTGGACAAGAGAAATAATATTTTCTCCACTTTTAGGCAAAGCCAGGAATGTACACACATAATACGCAGGTATTGACAAAGAGTGCTGAATATGATCTAAGAATATGTTTGAAACATGCCCGTGGGAGGCTCTTGGGTGACTCATTCGGTTAAACATCGGACTGCTGATTTGGGCTCCAGTCATGATATCAGGGTTGTGAAATCGAGCCCCACGTTTCCATGCTGGTTGTGGAGCCTGCTTAAGATTTGTCTCTCTCTCCCTCTGCACCTTCTCTCTCTAAAGAAAAAAGGGTATGTTTAGTCTCAAGATAATAGATTAGACATAGAGCAAAGACATTGTAATTTGAAGGATTTTTAAAATTTTAAGTACAGTATACTTAGCATACAGAATTATATTAGTTTTGAGTGTACAATATAGTAATTCAACAATTCATATGTTACCCAGTGCTCATCTCGGTATGTGCGCTCCTAATCCCATTCATCTATATCACCCCTCCCCCACCCACCTCCACTCCGGAAACCATTAGTTTGTTCTCTATAGCTAAAAAACTGTTTTTGGGTTTGTCTGTCTTTTTTTTTTTTTTCTTTGTGCGTTTCATTTCTTAAATTACACATATGAGTGAAATCATATGGTATTTGCTTTTAAAATCTATTCCAGCAAGAGAATTTCAGGCAGAGTGTCTTCTCAAATCTGGAGCCAAAACACTATCAGATTTGTATTAGTAACTTTTTTTGTATTAGTAGCTTTTTAGTAATTACTGAATGTTAAACTATTGTATAGAGCCCCAAATTCTGTCATGGATATTTCAAATGTCATTTTAACACAAAAATTAATAAAACGAGCAAACAATATCCATAAAAATTAATCCAGAGAAAATTGGTGATGTTTTCAAGTGAGAAAGCAAAAGAAAACAATATATACACATATGGTCTTAGTATTTTCTTATTTTAAGAACTCAGTCATAGACACAAGAATAAGGAAATAATGACAAACATCATGCATAACACATTTTAGTATTCTGGTATGCATTGTCATAAATTATATTGAGAAAAATCAAAGAGAATAAAGCAGTGTTTGTACTTTTGATGCCAGAACATTATCAATATTTTAACAAGCCTTAGAATAATTTTGTTAGAATAGTATGTGATACTCACATGATAATCTGAGAGTGACAGCTATCCATATGGTTCTCATTTGTTCACACAAAAAAACATTTTTAGTGTATATTATATACCAGAAGTTTTGCTGGGTATTGGGGGTACATTGGTCTGTATTATTATTAATTTCATGGGAGAATAACAAAAGATGACAAAAATAAATGACGGAATTTGGAGCCAGAATGGTGGCTTGGAATGAAAAGAAATTGGAGGGGCGCCTGGGTGGCTCATTGGGTTAAGCTCTGCCTTCAGCTGAGGTCATGATCTCAGGGTCCTGGGATCGAGCCCCACATCGGGCTCTCTGCTCAGCAGGGAGCCTGCTTCCTCCTCTCTCTCTGCTTGCCTCTCTGCCTACTTATAATCTCTGCCTGTCAAATAAATAAATAAAATCTTTAAAAAAAAAAAAAAAACTGGAGTCAGGTTAAGTGCTCTTCCTAAATTGAAAAACACCTATTCTCAATGACAAGTCTGGAGGTCAGTGGTGACAATGTATCTAAAAGGGAAATTACCCAGCATTGACGTCCTATGCCAGAAACCATAAAACTTACAGTCAACAATCTGGTCAGTTTTCACTCTCAGCGGGGCAATTATTGAGAGTAAAAGATAAACCACTGGGATGTAATCCTGTGTTTGGAATTAGTCTGTGGGTTAGTTTCCTCCCACCCTCACCCCTGGACTGACCATGTAATGCTGAAAGTCTCTGGGTCATATGTACCCTCAGATCATCCCACCATCTCAAAATCAGTGCACACACTGTGGCATACTTTTCTGTCTTCTGGTCCTACAACTGCTTCCTGTGGGTGACAGCAAGTAAGTAACAGGACAAGCTGTCTAGAACACTTTAGTTCTCAAAGTCTACAAACTGGCAAGAGGTGGGTAAGGGTTAGGGCTTCCTCCAAGTTGCAATAAAGGATTACTAGCGCAGATGAATCAATGTGAATATAACTATATGTTTTAATAACCATGTTGATCTGACCAGAATCAGCAAGAACAACTCATTAATTCATATATAGCATCCCAGAAATTCTCAAATAAGCATATTCAAATTTACATATTAATGAAACATCAAAAAAGTCCTCTTTCTTTGGCCTTATTTATTTGTTTATTTATCCCATTCCTGAGCTTATTCCAGAATGATTTGTTTCCACATCTTAAGGTAGTCTCTATCACTTCCCTATCTCTGCCTCTGTCTCTCTCTCAATGTAGTCCATACCAGTTCTTTCATGGTCTCAAAGGGTTACCTAATTCTGTGTCAAAATTATGCTTGCATAGTTTGCATGTCTTTATATAATAATATAATAACTGCATGTTTTTAGGATATGGAGAATGCTGTAGACTGCCTTTCTCTTGCCTACATGCTGTATCCTTGGTGAAACTCTCGTACAGTTTGGTGTACAACTTTGGTGCTGGTGTGTGCAAAATATTATGCGATCAAAAATCACACACACAGAAACTATTGATTACTTTCCAGTATATCTCACACTCAACAGTTGGTGTTAAACTAATCTCTGTTTTTCCAGTGTCATTGTATTATGTCCTGCTTTTACTTTCAAAAGTTTTCCTCAGATTACTAAATGTTCATTTTCTTTTTTTTTTTTAAAGATTTTATTTATTTATTTGTCAGAGAGAGAGAGAGCGAGCGAGCACAGGCAGAGTGGCAGGCAGAGGAAGAGGGAGAAGCAGGCTTCCTGCTGAGCAAGGAGCCCGATGTGGGACTCGATCCCAGGACGCTGAGATCATGACCTGAGCCGAAGGCAGCCGCTTAACCAACTGAGCCACCCAGGCGTCCCTAAATGTTCATTTTCTTGTATACTAATATATTTTCTTGTGAGTTTTACTCTTTATTTTGTCTAACCAAACAGGAGCTAACGCCAACCATGGTCCTTCTCTTAAGAAAAAAGAACAAATCTTAAAATTTTTAAATTTTTCCAAGAATAATGTTACAAATGTATTTTCTTGAAAGGAGTTTGGACATAATTGAAGATTTCTGAGGCTCTTATAAGTAGTAGTTTCTAAGATGTTATCATTATTTGGATTCATTAAATACATATGAGTACATATAAAATCAAGTTACTTTCATAACAATTTTAACTAGCTGTATTGGGAAACTTTTCAACCAGTTACACTGGTGTCTCACAGAAATCCTATGTGATGGGGCACTTGGGTGGCTCAGTTGGTTAAGCAACTGCCTTCGGCTCAGGTCATGATTCTGGGGTTCTGGAATCGAGCCCCATGTAGAGCTCCTTACTCAGCAGGGAGCCTGCTTCTCCCTCATCCTCTGTTTGCTACTCTGCTTGCTTGTGCTCTCTCTCTCTCTCTCTGTCAAATAAATAAATAAAATTTAAAAAAAAAGAAATCCTATGTGATGAAAATGAGGTTCTAAATAAACAAACAAATAAATAATAAAAATAAAGCCCTAACTAAAACATAATCCGTTCTTTCAAGTGAACATCCATTTTTTAAAAAATAAACTTTTTGTCATAGAACAGTTTTAGATTTATAGAAAAATCGCTATGATAGTACAGAGTTTCCATATATCCCACACTGCTTCTAGTATTATTAATATATTACAGTAGTATGCTACATTTGTTACAATTAATGAACCCATACTGAGACATTATTAACAAAAATCCATACTCTGTATATCTAGTTTTTACCTAATAACTTTTTTTTGGTTCCAGAATCCCATTTACTTCTCAAGTGTCCTCGAGCTTTTCTTGGCTCTGACAGATCATCTTTATTTTTTACTAACATCCAGTTTCTTCTTAATTACTTTAAAAATGCCCCCCCAGATACTCTGACTTTAAATATTACTGATTATTATAAGTGTTTAATTTCAATTTTATCCAGAGAATAAGCTAACCCTTTAAGTAAGAGATATAGTACTGCAGTTTCCTTTAAAAAAAACACACACACCCAAAAATGTTTTCTTCTTTCCTCCTTTCCTTTTTTATTCTTTTCTTTTTTCTTTCTTTTTCTTTCCTCTGTCTCTCTTTTCTTTCTGCCCTTATCCACTTATTTATTTTCTTTCTTCCTTTCTTAAAATATTTACCAACTGCCAGCTACGTATCAGGCACTATTAAAGGAATTCGTCCAACAACCAGCCACTAGAAAACCTGCTTTGTGGGCCTTATATTTTATAGAGTAGAGACAAAATGTAAAAACGAAGCCTGATACTTAAATTACACAGCACTTTAGAAAGTGACAGATGCCAAGAAGGAGGTAAAATGGTGCAGGGTAAGGAAGACTGGGAGGGAGGAAGGAGGGGAGTGCTAAAGGTCATCCTCAGCTGGCTTTCCAGGAAAGAGCTAAAGGAAATCAAGGAGTGAGCCACGCAGTCATTTGGTGAAGGAGCATTCTCTGCAGAGACAAGTGCCAGGGTAAAGGCTTTGAGGCAAAAGCTGCTTGGAATATGTGAGAAATAGGTAAGAACTCTGGCACAGGTAGCAGGAGCGGTGCGAAGGGGAAAGGATAATGGGCAACACTGTCAGCAAGACAACACAGGGCCAAATCTACTCGATCCTTGAAGGACATTGCAGCTTGAACTCTGAGAAGTACTGCGAAAATTTGGAGAGTTTGAGTAGAACTGTTCCATAATCCCTGGTAAAACAGAACCACTCTTCTGGCTGCTCTGGGACTAGACTGTAGGAAGCGAGAGTGGGAGCTGGAGGGTTGCTGGAGGCAACAGCGGTAACCCAGGCCAGAGACGGTGGTGCCGTGGAGCGAGCTGTAGCAGCAGAGGTGCTTAGGCATGGCCTAATTCTGGAAATATCTGAGGTAGAGCCAAACCAATTTTCTAATAATTTAGATGTGAGGTACAGAGAAAAATAAGAAGATTCTAAGCACCTGAGTCTAAACAACTGTGGGACAGAATTGCCATTAATATGACAAAGACTAAAATGGAGTAATTTTGTCAAGGTTGGGGACAGAGTTAGGAATTCAACTTTAGACATGTTGAATAGGAGCTGTCTATGGGACATTCAACTAGAGATACTAAGTATGCACTTGAGTATAGAAGTCCGGAGTTCAGGGCAGAGCTCCAAAATGTATATATAAATGTGTTGCCATTAGTCCACAAATCATTTTAAGCCAAAAGATGGCAGGCAATTCCCCAAAGGAATAAGTGTTTAATATGAATAAGTCAAAGTACTAAGGCCTGGGGACCTTCCGAGAACAAAAAGTTTGGAAGACAGAAAGAGTTGCTAGTGAGCCAAGAGGAAAACGGAGGAGTGGTGTCCTACAAAGCATGTGAAGGAATAGAGGACCTCTGGGAAGAGGGAATGATTGACAGAAGCTATCCACACATTTACAACTTTGAATTGAAGTATTACAAGTTATAGTAAGATCATTTTATAGTCACTGTAAAAGCTGATTAATATAGAGGAAAAGCATGTGTTTGGATTCAGACTTACATAAATGCAAATCTCCTCTCTGTCACTCAGGGTGTGCCTTGGGCAAATTGTATACCTTCTTTATACCTCAGGTTCCTAAGAAAAGCATCCTCTGATCTTCCTGGAAGTTGTCAGTTTGCTGTATATTGTCAGGCTACAATTGATGAAAATATTGTTCAATAGCTATTCAGTTTTTGAAAGGGTTTAATGTTAGCTGTGACTAATACACCTGTATATTTTTCTCTAATAAGGGTAGAATCATATTTATAAATTAAGGTCATCTTAAAAAAAAGCCATGCACTTGGCTCCTTTTTCTCCTTGGCCTGGCCTCTGTATATATTATTTAATTATATCTTAGCTACAAATTACAACAAGGATCATGCGAAAGCAGATGTACATCCTTGTAGCTGTAACAGGTGGCTTTTAAATTTAGTACTTCTACCTAACTATATAAAAAAAGACTATGGAAAGGCATGGCTAAAAAATGGTGACCTAGGGCTATATTTACAATATGACCTAACTTGCAATTTGAAAATGAGAAGAGTTTTGTAACTGACAGGCCCAGGATACATGAATTGAGATTCTTAGCAATGGAGACAACCATGAACACAGCAAACAGGAAGAGGGATAATTTAGGAGGCAGAAACTGATTTAAGATAAACATTTTAATTTTGAAGTTGATTATTACATACTTCTAGATTATCAGCTGGGATTTCGGTTACATGTCCATATAAAATATTACAACTCACGTGTTTTCCTTAAACTCAGCAAACTGTAGAAGGTGTCCTGACTTAGAGCAAGCCCACACCATTCAGGGGTTTAAATAAGTGATTTTTCTAAGGTGGAAATGACCCCCTTTAACCCTAGTGATAACATAGATTTGGGGTCAGAGGAATAAATGTCTTACAGAGAGAAGGGTGATACCTGTCAAGCAGAGTGGGTTAACAGGGCACTGGTAGCAAAACAGAAATATCTTGGCCCAAGTCAATGGTTATCATTTTGTTCAGCACGGGAAGCCACTAGAATGGTGGCTGAGGTTACTGAAGCAGTGAGGCCTCATATGGTTAGCTCTGCAAGAGAACATTAATAGAACCCAAGGAGATTAGTCAGCCATAATTGGACCGTGCTTAAAAGAAGGACTTAAAGATGCTGGAGCCTCTATGATTCCACTGATGCGTGCTTGTGTTTAATTGTTTTTTTAATGCTTCTGAAGAGGGGTGTTGGGAAAACCCATGTTATGTTAGTACCGACATTTGTATCAGCATCTCACTTTTTCTGTTGTGTCTTTGAAGAAATTACAAAAACTGTAAAGTCAATTATGTGTTTCCCTATCTCTAAATAAGACCAGCTGAATCATTTCAGACAGAATGCAAATATATTCTAAAAAGAATCCTAAGTAAGTGATTCCATCCTGGGCAACTATGACATCATATAATAGAAACTTAATAAATATTGAATGATTCATAACCAACAAACTTCAACATCAGGAAATGTTTTCTCATTGCTACCATAGTCTCTCCTATGTTATTTTCTCATATTATGATCTCAGTAAATGTAGAGAATAGCTAGCCATCAATCTCTGTATAACATCTGTTCTGTACATGAAGACTATTATTAAATTTCCTTCATGATCCTCAAACCCTCTTAGCCTTCTCTTCTGTAGGCTAAATAATTCATTTCCCTTTTTATTTTAGTCTTGTCTGAGTTTCTTGCATCAGTCAGGACGAGGAGTCACAGGGGATTTTAAACCCAATATTCCTTAAGTATGTTAAGAGTAATGAGAAAACGGCATGATAACCAACAGAAATTTTCAAAGAAATTGCCAACATCTGAATAATATTATAATTCAAGTTTTCTGCAAGACACAGAAGGAAAGAGGCTCAATGAGGGAGAATAAATGGTTTGTGCTTAGTCTATATTCTTTAAATACATGTGCCCCAGTTCCAAAGCTCCTCAGGACTCCTAAAATCTTAGGTTCCTCTTTAATACGTGCTAATGGGTACACTCTATAAAATGACAAATGCTTTGGAGTCTTCTTCGTATAAGCAATTCTTCCCTGAAGACTAGAGAGAAGAAAAAATAATTGATAAATTCCTGATGGCCTCAGAGAAGAGAAATCTTGAATTCCATTCAGAGAAGTTAAATATAAAGAATGCAAGCTATTTATCAGTCTGACATTCTCATTCAAAGGAGCAAGACATGTAAATTATTTACTTATGAAAAAAAGTTCTGCTACTGAATTTTGCCCAACCTTCCAGTCTCTTATAATACAAGAGAAGGACATCCTGGGCTGGTTTGTGTCATGATGCAATGGTTTCAAGGGAAGTTAAATGTCTTCTCCTCCAAGGGACTGAGAAGAAACCGCTGACATGGCTGAGCTAGTTCCAGAGTGGATATGGAAGCCTGGACAGCTACAATTTCATCTATGTTTTCATGAAAGAATAGTACCATCACATGAGAATATCACTAATCAGTCCTCAGACGATATGGCTTTCACCTGTCATGGGATTACTCCTAAATATGTTATTCGGATCAAATGTAATAGAGATAGCAATCTCATATCCCTTTCAGACAAAAAGATAAAACTTGGAAAGATTACCCGGGAGACCTGTCATCATTACAATGAAATGCAAATAATAGAACTCAGTCATTTGCCTCACCTTACGTTCTTAATAAGACCCATTGACTCAAATGGTCTGTATGCATCTCAATTTTAATTTTTGTCTTTGTTTTCAGTCTGACTTCAAGAGTGATACTCAATCAAGGTTTTGATGAAATTTTGCAATATTGTTATTAGAGAGACACTGAATGGATAACTGGTTTTCTGCAAAGCATGTTTTCCCTAGAGACTACACTCACGGTAGTTAATCAACTGGCAAACAAGACACCCAGGGTTATCTCTTTACCGCCCTATTTGCCCCATCAATAATGTACAGACTGTCATTAAGAAGTCATTCCTCCCTTCTGGGCTGAATTTTGAGAGGTGCATCATGTGGGAAAAAAATAGGAGTTATAGTGTGAAAACTATGGGTCACAATGTAATCTCAGATACATGCTGTGCTATTCCGCAGACAGTCCATCAAGATATGTTCCAAGGCATGCACCAGCGCATATAAAAATATATAGGCTGAGACCACCAAACTCATTTCATTAGGACTTTCCAAGGTTAACATTATAATCATGCTTCAGGGCATAAACTGATCGCCAGCTGAGCTCCGAAAGACATTTTTACTTCTGTGGAAAGACTGTCCCCAGTGGGTTAATTGCAGTACAAGAACATTTTACCTTTTGCAAATATTTCTATAGCCATACCAAAATGTCTCTCTTATCTTTTTTTTTTAATCTTACAAATTAAAGCTCAAATCATCAAGCAATACTGGCTTTAAATAATTCCAACCTGAGGCTTTTTTCTTTTTCTCTTTTTTTGGTTATTGTTTCCTACATTTCCAATTAGTAATGTATATTTTGTTGGTGTATTTGTTTTATTTGCCAACAAATTTACATGAGAACTATGTTATAGGATTCATTATAACCATCTCATATTGGAAATTTTCTTTAAGAACACCATAAGTACTATCAGTAGTAGAATGTGACAGTTCCTTTTTTTTTAAGGTTTTATTTATTTATTTGACAGAGAGAGAGATCACAGATATGCAGAGAGGTAGGTAGAGAGAGAGGAGGAAGCAGGCTCCCTGCCAAGCAGAGAGCCTGATGTGGGACCCTGAGATCATGACCTGAGACAAAGGCAGAGGCTTAACCCACTGAGCCACCCAGGTGCTCACAGTTCCTTTTTTTTTAAAGATTTTATTTATTTATTTGAGAGAAAGAGAGCATGAGTAGAGGTTGGGGAGAGGAAGAGGGAGAGGCAGACTCCCCGCTGATCAGGGAGCTCGATCTGAGGCTCAGTCCTAGGATCCGGGATCATGATCTGAGTCTAAGGCAGATGCTTAACCAACTGAGCCACACAGGTGTCCCTTGAATGTAACAGTTTCTATTGCCCAGAATGGTGTCTGATGTTTAGCACCAAAGGCTGGATACTGCTTTAGGGTGGTAGATCTCTGATGATTCTGGTCACTCACCTGTTCAACAGCGTAAAAGACACACGTGTGATCCCTACCATCAGTTCCTGCTTATGGCACCTTGCACAGCGGAGTGTGCATTGCAGTCCTTCTTGTAGTAATACCCTCCAAATGTTCAGCTCCCATTCATTACAGAAGTATTCCCAAGAAGGGAGGTGAGGGAACAAGAGTTTTGGCTCCACGTACAATAAGACAGTAGAGAGGAGGAATTTGAACATTAGCATGCCCTGCTGGTGCTCTTTTAATAGGATTTGCCTAGAATTTCCTGCTCATCATTTGTTCCTCTTGATAGATGACTTCTTTCATCTCAGTCTAGAACATAGAAATGATTAGATATATTCAGAAAAAGTTAATGACTCTTCACCAGTGATTTCTGATCTGCCTTTCTCATCTACAACTGAGAAGTCGTAGCCCTTACATTTGCTTTTTAACTATGTAGGAGATGTTATGTACCTCCACACAACCTGCTTTTGTGTTTCACCAGCTTGAAAAATCACCTAGAGCCCTGTAGTTAAGACATCAGCAGAGCCTATCTGCTGAGACAGTAAAGCATTGACCCAGATCGCCTGGGTTCAAAACCCACCTTCACCACTTAATTAGACAATTAGTTAACTTTTCTTTGCTTCAGTTCCCATCCCCCCCCCCACATTTGGGGATCAAGCACAAGATCAGTGTAAGGATTACATGAGTTCATTCAGAACCGTTCCTGGCATATAGCAGATACTCAATAAGAGTTTATTGAATAAATAAATGTAGAGTGCCTATAGTAAATAGCTCATTTATTTCCCTACTGTTTTTTATCATTATATTAGTAATCTTGGCCTTATTTGGAGATAGAGCCAAACAAAAGTTGCCACTCTGCATGACAAATCCTGTCTTGGGCAGTACACATCAGACGTCCTAGAATTTCAGAGCAGGAAGGTTCCTTTAGGGGGAGAATGTCAAATTGCCTAAAACTAATTTACTTAAAATCAATTGGTGTAATAATCAATTTGCCTAAGGACACATTCATCTAAAATGTTCATTTATCAAATATACAACTTTTCATTTGTTCTAAAATAGTGTTCGCTCAGAGGCATTTCCATAAACTCTCATAGTAACTATTTTGCCTACTATTGAAGGTTTCCAAGACATTTCACTTAAGACAAGTTTTAAAATAGGTTAAAAAAATACACGAGACCTCAAACATGCTTAGAGTGGCATCTTCATCATATATATGAAATGCTAATCTATGACAGATTTTTTATTAGGAATATGATTATTAGGCTAATGGGTGCTTTGGAGGCTTAGACATTAGGAGAATTGGTTTTAGGTGAACAGACCACAGATCCCTTAAAGGGTCAGAGTGTGAGAGCAGCAGCCGCAGTTTGTGCTCCTGTCATTTTGGTGACTTCTCTCTGTGACTCGACTCAGCTCTGTCTTGACCTGCTGCCAGATCTAGCCTGACAGTTTTCAACTTTAGATCCATGACAAATTTCCAGACCTAGAGCCTGCTCGCCCACCTTGGTTGACCCTATGACAAAGTAGCAAATCTATATCCACACAGACTTGATATGGCTACAGAAATCCATTCTTTCCTTCTATGAACTCACAATGGTACACACAATTTAATAGAACAGCTTTTCATTTTACTTGTTTTGGTAATATGTATGTTACAGTACCTATCTCCTCTGATAATAGGTATTTTTATCATCTGTTCTCCTTAAAAATAGGAAAAGATATTTAGGAGGCAGAGGTATGCAGAGCATACCTAAGAAAAGCATGTATGAAAGAATATTCCAAAAGTATGGGGGATACATATAGTTTCTACAAAAAGGAATCCCGAGATGTGTGTGAACTCACGGTACCTCTTCTAGTGTGTTGGTTAAAACACTAACCCCTACTTTAATATCAGTTTTACTTTCATTGATTCCAGCTCTTATGGGGAAGACTCAATTCTCTGCCATTGCTACTTCATAAAATTCTTCTCCAACTGTACAAGTACTACAAAAAGCAAGGAATTGATGCTTTAATGAGAACGAATACATTTTTTTCTGAACTCCACATATAAAGTAGAACATGCAAGATGCCCAGAGCTTGTTGAAAGTTCTGTCTGCCTGTTTCATGATGTGAGTGTGTCTGTCACGTCATGTAGTCACTAGTAGTGTGGAAAGTGACATCTGCCAGCCAGTAATAGTGGTCATACCTCACTGCTGCTCCAACTGCTCACAGTCCGGTTCAGCCTGCCACCCTGAGCTCCAGCCAGCTGTCAGGACTGTCACAGCTGCCATCTTATTTACTGCCATAAGCTTTCTTGGCATGGTAGACCCAGACACTGCTGAGATGGCGCCTGTCATTGGCTGTAAAAGGCACAGAGACGAAAGACTCTGAGGAACCCCGGGAAGGTGCAACATGTTCAAACCACCTGACAGTGGAACCAGTCGGCACTGAGGTCTCAGAGGTTGTTCTTTGTTGACTGATAAGATAGGACAAGGCACAGTAGGCCTTCCAGAACTCCTATTCAGAGCTGTTTTAATTGAATGTGTCACTGACAAGGGACAATCACTTGGGCTATGGCATCTATTCCAAATGAAACAATTGTTTTAAAGTAATTGGTTGACAGGAAGCCTGGCAGCCCTTGAGGTTAAGAGGCATGCATTTCTATAAGAAGAGACAGAAAACATGCTCCCTATAATGGCCACACATAAGATTTTAAACCTTTCCCTTTCCCTCTCATGAAAGAGTCCTTTCAAGACTCTGTTTGAATAAATGTGGAACAGTTTTAGGGACGGCACTTTGCTTCCTATGTTTTTTACACACATTCTCAGCTTGTTTTAATGATATATCTAGTCACAACAATTTGTAGTGGATTTAACTGGAAAAAAGTGCACAGGGTTAGTTTGTCTCTGAATTTCTTTGCAGATCTTATTGTTAGCACCTCCTGATATAAGACTGCAATTTGCAAAGTAGGACAGAAGGTCAATTACACCAGCCAGTTAGCACAGATTGAGCCACATTTCCCCAGTAGATACATCATTTCTTAGGAGAACAGCTCAGTCATCAAGAGCCAAAAGCATCTAAGCTAGTGGTGTCTATCCATATAACACATGTATGCAACCACAGAATATATAGCACATTAGAAAGAGAAGAGATTAGGAGCATTTGCCTTTGGCTCAAATGATGATCCCAGGGCCCTGGTATCGAGTCCCACATCGGGCTTTCTGTGCAGTGGGGAATCTGCTTCTCCCTCTCCCTCTGCCCTCCCATCATACTCATGCTTGCTTTTTCTCGTGCTCTCTCTCTCAAATAAATAAATAAATTCTTAAAAAAAAGAGAAGAAATTATATACTCTAACCCACAATCATATTATATACTCACAATCATACCATACACTCTGGACAAGATTGTGCCCCATTATAATGATAAAGAGAGCCAACATTGTTATATTGTACAAAATAGTTCACATATATCATTTGACCCTTACACTATTTGAAGTAGGAATTATTTTTAGCTATTTTATATATAGGGGGATGAAGCCCATTTATATGGCCATGTATGAGGGATTAATATGAGGCAGTGTTTTTTACTCCAAACCCCACTTATATGACCATGTAGGTGGGATTAATATGAAAGCAATATTTTTTACTCCGTCATAATTTTTCTAACAATACAATGGATGACTCCATCTCTAACCCTCTTCTGTTTTTTTCTATACAAAATATGTCCTCCCTGTGAAATCATATGTAGCCTAAAATTTTAAGTAAAATATGAAAACAAGGAAAAAGAGGGAATCATCCTTTCTCCAATACCTTCTTTTGTGAACGGAAGTTTCCACGATGAGTCGCCAACCACATAAACCCACTAGGGTGGTTAAGCATGCATGTTCTCAGTGATATTCCACAGACTTGAACCACAGCTCTTGACACCTATAGCTGTATGAACTTGAGAAATTTACCTGCTTCTTTATGTCTCAATTTCTTCATCTCTAAAAAGAAGATTCATTCCTTCATTCATTCTTATATTCATTCAGCAGATTTTATACACTTACAGTATGTGGCACACTATCCCCAGGCCCCAGGAATATACCAGGGAACAGGCTAGGGAAGATAGTTAACAGATAAATAATAGATATATTCATTTGGTAGCAATGGCTATAATGAAGAAGGAGAAAGTAGATTAGAGGACAGAAAGTGATGGTAGGATAGGGAAAGGGTGCTATTTTACATAGAACAATCAGGGAAGGCATCTTTTAGGAGATGACATTTGAACAAAGAACTGTCTGTGGGAGGGAATCCTGTGAAGAGAACTCCAGGCGGAGGTAAGAACAAGTTATACAAGCCTAAAGCAGAAGCATGCGTATGTGTATTCATGAAAGAGCAAAGAGGTATGTCAAAAGCAGAAGGAAACAAGTGGAGGAAACTGGTAGGTTAAGGAGGTAACCAGTGGTCACTCAGGTAAGGTGTAATGGCCTTTATAAAGACTTCTGATTTCATGATTTAGGTCTAAGTGTGATGGGAATCAGTGGGTGCCTCTGAGGCATGGGGAATGTCATTCTGACAGCCTTAGGAAGAATAGACTGTCGGGAGACAAGAGAAGAAAAAAAAAACAGGAAGTAGTTTCAAGTAATCCTGGAGAGAGAAGATCACACCTTGAACAAGGGCTGTTGCCAGGGAGGTGGTGAGGAGAGATTGGATTCCTCACTGATGAACTAGATGAATGGTGGAAGGGAAAGATTAAACCAGTGTAATGGCAGTGTGATGGCATCTGGCCTGAGCTATTGGGGAAGAGGTGGCCCCAATCACTCAGTTCAGACACATTAGGGGTAAACAAGTTTTAGGGGAATTAAGAGTACCTACCTCATTGTGAAAATCAAAGCATTCAGTATAAAGCCTGTCCATAATAAAGCTTCAATGAACATCAGGTATTATTGTGATTATTACCATCATCATCATTATTATTACTAATTAATCAAGTCCTATTAATATTTCCTAAATAGCTCTCAGATACATACTTTCCTGTCTGTGCTCACTCTTGTACCTTGGGTTTAAGCCCTCATTTTCTGATAGTTGGATTCTTGTAAGAGCCTGAGTTTCCTGCCTCTAAACTGGACTATATTTAATCTGTTTTCTTTGTGTCAGGCAGAATGGTCTTTGGAATATGTAAATCTGACCATATTTCTTCCTAGTTTAAACACATCAGTGGCTCTCTATGGCAAAAGAAAGAAGCTGTGACTCCTTAATGATCTGGTCCCTGATTACTTCTTTGCACTGTCCTGTTTTTTTCAATATCTGGTGATATCAAAATGTTTGTGGTTCCCTAACATTATAGGTGTTGGGTACCTTTGGCCATGTCACTTACCTTGCCTGGAACACCCTTTTAGTCTCAACGTATCTTGCAAAAACTTGATTCTTCTGTTTAAAGCATTTTGAAGCATTTTATAAACGCTTCCCAAGAGAGGTTCCTTCACACTGTCCCATGTCGTTACATAGTTTTGTCATGACAAATAACATACATACAGACAGAGGACTTTAACAGGTATGTGTATGTTTATCTCTCCTACACAGTTGTAAAATCCTTGATGGTAAGGATAGGTCTTCTCTACCTTTGAGTGAATATATATGTACAGTTACTGACAAATATATATCCACCTAGATTTTTGTAACCTAGCCCAAATGGTTTGTGAAAATAGGGTTTCTCTTCATCACTCCTGAGTTTCAGATGCCAGAGATCAAGAGTGGAACATAACTGTGCCTTCTGTGCTCTATGGCCTTAAGACAGGTTTTAGGGTTTTACCAGATTTCTTCAGTCTATTATGAATTTTCCAATAACATGGTGGCTATTAACATTAGTGATTTATGCTAAATTTGAAAACAACTATAAAAGTGACTGTGAAAATAAGACATTTTCCTTTGCCTCAGTAACTATTGCATTTTATCATGCCTTTTTGATACCTAATGTATTTATCCTTCTATCTCTTTACTCTCTCAAACTATTCATAGCAAACTTGCCTCTTTGTAGAGATTTCAAGATCATTTTTGCCTTGAATCTTTTACATTTCTGCTATTTTTAATATTCTTTCCTGTTTTCTGAGACTGTAGGACTACCATATGCAATTTATGAGTCACCTCTGAGGTCTGTTCATTCACTCTGATTTGAATTGATAACTCCTTTCCCTGAGGTTATAACATTATCTGTACCATTTCCACTGGATTCTAAATTTGCATGGTTTCATGTTATTTTTATAAATTTCATTTATGCATTTTTTTCTTTAAATAGCTTTTAGTATCCTCATTTGAAAATACTGTCACATATCCCTTTTGTGTCTCTCAAAGCCCATGGTACAGTTTTGACCTCAGTACAGGTGTTCAATAATAGATGTTCAAGTGAAAAGAACAACGTTTAAATGTGATGATCAAACCCATAATTATAATCAGTCCAAGCTTACATTAGTGGACTAGTGCATGATCTCAAGTAGGATGTCTTTTCGAGGCTCTCAAGGCAAAAGGTAATAAATACTTTATTTGCTTTCACCTACAACCATATCTAGGAAAATGAACTAAATTAAAACTTAAAATTTGATCATCAGTAGTCTTTATTTTAGAGTCAAAATAGGGGATTCTATTTGGAAAAGAAAAGTAAAACTCATTTCTTCTTCAATTTTATGAGAATAATAAACTCATAGGTGATATATTACTGTGAGGGAATGAGGAAGCAGTTTTATTAGATCTTCCAATTTACTCTTTCAAGAAACATGAACCCCACCCAAAAAAAAGTTGGCTAAAAGTTTATTTAAGTACTATAAGTGCCAATATCTTGATGGCCAAACCAAGTGGACCTGAAGGCTAGGGGCCTTAGCACAGACTATACCACCTCTATTCTCCGGGAACTACCAGAGAAACAAATAATTAGGGTTAAGAGCTTTCAAGGACCCAGTGAAATCAGTTTTGTCATCATAAATCCAATATATTATTTAACTGTGTTCCATCTTTGATTTCCACTATTGAAACAAATTTTCAGAGGGAGATTTGAAAGTATTTCCATTTGACACATATTAAAACATGAAATAAGGGAACATACCCCTTTTATAGTACACAGTGTAAGAACAGTTTCCATTGCCCATGTAATAGCTAGTGTACAGGTTTCTCATTAGACAGTTTCACCCTGGCTGAACAGACCCGCCCTCCATTACTTCTTTGTCAAAGAAATTTTAAAAATGAAAGCCCAGGACAGAGGTCATTTTAAATGGATTAAAACAGTCACAGTTGTTCCAAGCAACTAGGGAAGACATGTAGCAAATTTTATTCCCCTTCATGTTATTTTTTCTTGAGATAACTATTGGCAAATGGTCAGCCTGTCATGACAGAGTCCAATTAAAATTATATATCATTGCAAGTTTTCTTCTTTCTGATGTCAATAATGGAGATCCTTCAGATAGCCCTTTGATATCCACTCCTGGGCATTTTAATTTCCTGACAAATCTATCATCTGAAATTTGCTACCAGGAGTAGTCAGTCTCTGAGCAGTGATAAAACAACACAAATCCTGGTACTTCTCATAGCACTGGAACAAAGAGACAATCTTTACAGATATTATTGTGGCACTGTATTCTTATAACCTTACCTATGTCTGTGTATCATAGGACTATAGGAATGAAATTCAGCCATGGATTTGATAAACTTATGAAGGAATGTATGAATATATGATATCTAGACCAATATTTCCATATCTTCAGGATCTCCCTGATCTCTCAAATTCTCATTATGTTGTTATAAATCTCTTATACATACTTTGACTATATAAACAATAAAATGTTTATTCACTGACACAGAAAAGCATAATTTCCTACAGACTATATTGAGAATGAGTGGAGAGATTTTGAAGTGGAAAAATTACTAACAGGGTCAAAATCACAAATTTTGAGAGTTAAGAATTTACTCTCTTTGCAATAAGTATGTATCCAATTAAACAAAATTTAATATTTTCCCTTGGAATAAATAGAAATACTTGGGATCCAATGGTAACAGCAGTTTTGTTCATTTTGTTTTGTTTTGTTTGAACTGTTAACAACTTGCTACTTAACAAATCAAAATGGAGGTCAGCATATTAATCTAATTTATTAGAAAAATTAAACTGGATTAATAGCAGTAGTGACCTCAAAATATTTGGGGCAACTATTTAGTTTGTTTCTCAATAGTGATAAGCTACTGTGGAATATATTATTTAATACAAGGGATGGCTTGAATGTGGGAACTTCTAGGACCTTGGCAACACGGAGTATTGTGCATGGTACATGTTATGGGTAGAATTATGTCACTTCAAGATTCATATGTTGAAGTCCTAACACCCAAGACCTCAAAATGTGACTGTATTTGGAGAAAGGGCCTTTAAAAGGTAATTAAGTCAAAATGAAATATTTGAAGTAGCCCTAAACCAACCTGAGTGGTGTCCTAATAAAGTAATTAGGATACAAAGAGACACCAGTGATATGCACACAAAGAAAAGACCATGTGAGGACACAGTGAGAAGGTGGCCACCTACAAGTCAAGGAGAGAGGCCTTAGAATAAACCAAACCTGCAAACATCTTGATCTTGGATTTCTAGACTTCAGAACTGTAAGAAAATAAATATTGTTTAAACCACTCATTCTGCGGTATTTCTTTATGGCACCCCTAGCAAACTAATACACTAGGGAAGGCCAAGACTCATCAGAAATCAATGCAATGGCATCCAGAATGGAACTGAAAAAGTAATGCTTGCTGTAGAAGTTTCCCCTACCCCATGTATTTCCCAAGAAGTAAGAGCACAAGAGAGCAAGTTCACATTTGAACCCCTGTGTCCAAGAAACATAGCTTTGACAATGGTACATACCCAGAATTCTAAACCAATGGTACATACCAAGAATTCTAAACCAATGGTACATACCAAGAATTCCAAACCATGTAGCAATAAATGTGGATTAGACAATAAATCAATTCTGAAATAAGGCCAGGTGGTATTCTGTCAGGCAATTTGTACATACAGACAAGAACTTCTGATATGGGCAAAAGGTAAACTAAGCAGGATTGAGATCTAGAGTAGGAGGATTGGCAGAAATTAGTGAAGTACCAGGGATCTTTGGCACTGGTTGAAGGTTAAAGCAAGGCACCATCCTTGATTACCAGAGAGAGTAGAATGGAGAACAGCAGGCCCCAGTCTTATGTGAAGACTTATGCTGGGGGGTTCCTAAGGGACTCAGTCATTAAGAGTCTGCCTTCCGCTCAGGTCATGATCTCAAGGTCCTGGGATGGAGCCCGGCTTCAGGCTCCCCGCTTGGCAGGAAGCCTGCTTCTCCCTCCCTCCCCCCACCCCGTGTTCCCTCTCTCACTGTGTCTCTCTCTGTCAAATAAATAAAATATTTTTAAAAAATAGAAAATGTTATAAACTAGAAGCTGAATGAACCTTAGCTTCTTCCACTTTACTGTCCATTCTCCTTGTTAGTACAGCAGATTTTTTTTTTTTTAAGCTGGGGATGTTAACTAGGTCACTATGTGACTGACTTTTCCACTTTTTTTTTCTTTTTTAAATTATGTTCAGTTAGCCAGCATATAGTACATCATTAGTTTTTGATGTAGTGTTCAACGATTCATGGATTGCGTATAAGACCCATTGGTCATCACAATACATCCCTCCTTAATACCTATCACCCAGGTTGCCCTATCCTTCCACCCCCTTCTTCTATGTAATCCTCAGTTTGTTTCTCAGAGTCCAGAGCCTCTTGTGATTTGTCTCTCTCTCTCTCTGATTTCTTCCCATTCAGTTTTCCCTCCCTTCCCCTATGGTCCTTGTGCTATTTCTTATGTTCCACATACGAGTGCAGCAGGGCAGATCTTTTATCTAGATGTCTATAGACCAAACATGGGGACATTGAAGCACTGATAGTGGGGTAAAGTAGGCTCATGAAGGTGTATAGATTTATATGAGAATCTGTTAAACAGGGCTCAGTCAGAAGATTCAAAATGTAGGGAAACTTGACTTAATCGGTTTAATCATTTATTCTTTCAGACACTCATCTAAATGCCAACATATATGGAGAAACCACAATGCTGAGGTTTCTTTCTGCCACAATTGATTGAGTAATTGATGTTGAAGATGGAGGTAATGGGAGGATAGTTTAGAAAGGGAAGCTATTCCTAAAAGTAGAATTCAAATGCAGTGAGCTATATAAGAAGATGAAAAGGAAAGTCATGGATTACATTCATTTAGATAATCTACAAATCAACAAATACATGTTGCTCTATTATAATGTGCCTAGTTTTACACAGGTTTCAACAGAGAATTTCAAAAAAAAAAAAAAAAAACCTAATGCATAATCTCAAATTTTAAGGAATGATTCTCTTAGCAGAAAAACACATTTACATGAAAATATAAACTATGTGGCTTAATGGAAATGAGGAGTATGAACAGTCTTATAGATGACCAGGGCACAGAAATGCCCATGTGGATTGGGATTTTAATTGTGCTTTGTAAACAAGGTATGTAAACGGGAATTGGCACCAAAGACAAAGAAAGCATTGAAGCCAGACATCCTGAGCAAAGGCTTTAAATTAAAAGATTAGTGCAGCATATTAAAAACAACAACAACAACAACAACAACAACAGAAAACAAACAGACCTTACCAGAGGGAGATGATTAGTTGAAGTGCAAAGAGAATTTGTATGTATTGGTTTTCCCAGGAAGGAGATTCTGAAAGGGAGAGTGGAAAGAAAATGTATTTGGGAGTGCTCTCAGGATCTACAGCTGTGGCAGGAAAGAGAAACAAATAGGACTGAGCAAAGGGAGAAATTGGGCTCTGAGGCTATCTCAGCAAAGGCCTCAAATGACCCAAGGGGAAACTCGGAAACTGAGATAACCCTTCAAAGTTGCAGCAGGCTTTATAGTCTTATACTGACCTGTCAATTGAATACAGACTCCCCCCAGGAAGGGATGTGATGTTGAACAAACCAGAGCTCTCCAGTTGAGTACAACTGCCAGAGCTGAGGGTAATCAGCTGGCAGCTGGGAGACTCCATCTTTGAGTCCTGGAAGGAGCCATGGACAACATTTCAGTGTCTGCTCCAGTCCTTGTGCCTCTCAGATTTAGTTCTTTGTATATGTTCTAAGAGCAGATCTTCCAGGACTCCACTTTTATTGGGACAACTGCCCTAAACTTCTGATCGTCCTTGATCACTTCTGGTTATTTAGCTTGAGGCATACTCTTATTGGCTACCATCTGTCTTGCTCTTAAGGGAGACATATTCTTTCAGTCATCTCCATAATTCTGTGTCATGCCATGCATTTACTCCCTTTTATGCTATGATCTTGCCACAAATTACAATAACTACATCTACCTAGTTTCTGTTGGTTAAGTCTCCCCATCTATCTTTTATTGCTTTGGACTCCTAATATCTCCATTGCTCTCAGAGAATGCAGTTCTGTAACACCATATCCTACCATTTACCTTGGCTTAACAGAGAACAGGCATAACAACTTCTTTGTGATACTGATTCCCTTATCACCAACACATTCCTTATTGCTCTGATAGAAAGAACCCTCTGGGTGGTCCCAAGATAATTATTGGTGGTATTTCAGACCTTACATAGTATAATCATTCTAGCGTGCCCTCTTTGCTGAGGCTTTAAATCTCTTCTCTGCTATACCAATTTTGGCATTTCCACCACCCTTCATGTTGTTTATTTTTTGTTGATTTTTTTCAGCACTTAAGATCTATTCTAGAAATGTGTTGCTGAGACCCTTGTTAGGGTGTTAAAACCCACATTCCATGGCAGTGCACCCATATTGATAATTTATCCCACATTATGATCTTTCCCGCCATTGATATTTCACTTTTAGAATCCAATCCCATAAGTACATGACCTTCTAGTTCCTACTGATATATGTTGCCTAAGTTCTATGTATCCTTGTAAGTATAGTTCTTTTTCTCCATTGGCAGGCACAACACTTCTCTAGTCAGGTTATATGAGGACATGCCCCTAATTATTATCACAGTGTCCAGGAATGGAAGTAGGGGAAATTCAAAGGGGATAATGGTATTATCTTTTCTTATAGGTACAGTCTTATGCATCATCTTTAAGCCAGAGAAGGCAATAGCCCTTAATAAGGAATGAGCCACCATCACAGGCTGAAAGAGTTCAGGAATGTTTGTTGATTCCATATTTGAGTGCCTTGACACTGGCATCCCATTTGATGATTCTGGGCCCTGACCTTTGAAAGCAGACATGACTAGGTTTAGCATGTAACTCTTTTAATAGTTTACAATTAAATTCTAGACCGAGTCTGCAGATTTTTCTGTTCTCAAGCCTGAAAAAGTGAGAGCCTCTTTATATTCTAACAGGAAGACTCCTGACTTCCACTTATAGTTTTAATTACCAGTTAATTCTCCCAACCTTTCATTATCCTTTTCCAAAGTATCAGTTGAACTTAGCAACACACACCTGAATCCATTAGCCTTATAGTTACTATTTCCACATTGTCCAAACACCTGGTACACTGGCCCTATTAATGCAATCTCTTCTCTCATCCCAGTTCACCACCAGTGAAAGTTTTAAGGATTATATCTAATACTTTATACCAGCAGCTATGTGCTTCATCTACCACCAGTAATGGAGTCCCCAGCACCAGAGAGCTGGAGGACAATAAGTTCCAAAACGCCATCTTAATATTCGCTTTCTCACACCTTTCTTAAGACTGCTCATGGAACCAATTGCTGCAGGTTGGGTTCTTCCAGAAGCAGAGTCTGAGGTGGAGAAGAACATGCAGAAAACTTGTTAGGGAGTGCTTTTTAGACTCACAAGGGAAGAAGCAGCAGGACTGAGCAAGGGAAAATTATATTGTTATACACACCACAAAAGATTCTGCTGATCTCTCAGGGAACTCTGAAGCTGGAATAACTCCTCAGATTTAACATGCTTGTGGTAAGAGGGTCAGACCTTCAAACTCACATATCAGTCATGGAGTGTAGTCTGCTTCTGAAGAAGGAAACTGATCTGGGTTGTAGAAGCTCCCTCTATCAGAAGGAAATTTCTGGAGAGGTGATGATGAGGGTTTTAAGCCAGCACCACTCCTAGCAGCTGAAAAAAAAAAAACAAAAAACGTTTCTTTCAGTCCTAAAGAGGTATCTGGGCAATGTATCACAACATCCGCTACTGAGGAAATCTGAAAAAAAAAAAAAAGAATATTTTATACATTCATTTTATATAAAGTTCCTTTCATTTCCCTATATTTATTTTGTACAATGACAAAATTTGTTCAGTATTACCAAATCTGAGCTATCACATAAAAGAACATAGAATTTGGTGACATTGTGAGAACACAAGCCCATTAAAATTGATTCCTTAGCAATATAGCACATGTTATATAAAATCAAGAGTTCACTCAGCAAATTTGTTAACATGTATGATAAACTCATAATTGCATAGATTGCCATGAAAATAATAAAAAATAGTAAAGAGGTTGCAATAACCAAGGTGAGAGTTGGTTAAAGCTCAAAAATATAAAAATATTTTAGAGCAATATAGGAAGGGATCAAAGAAATTATGTATATAGTAGAATAACTCACAGTTGCATAATGTACCACACAGAAGTTTCAAAGAGAAAAAAACAGTAGGTTATAAAACAAAAAATAGATTGTTATCCTGCAGTAGAATACCACTTCTAATCTATTACAAGAATCATGTTGAAATGTTTGTTACAAACACAGATTTCCGGTCCTATTCCAAACCCACCAGATTATCTTAAATTGGATGACTCCAAAAGAAAACCCTGAGAAAAGTGTTTGAGTACAAATAACATATTTGGAAGAGGATCCCAGGAAGCAATGGTAAGGGAGTAGGGAAATGAAACATGGAAGGAGAAGAAAGCCAAGAAGTTGTGATCATTGAGCAGATTACAGTGAAGATAGCTGTAGCTCAATATTATTGGAAAATTCTGGGGCTATGTAAATAGTTACAAATATTATTCCACCAAGAGGCAAGGAATTTCAAACCTCTGAGAGTCATTGGCTGAGATATATTTCTAGGAGCATTAATACTTCATCACTTCTTGTCTGTCTTGTATGATCAAGAAAGAGCCCCCAGGAAGAAAGTTGCAAGTGCTTATGGTGGATGTGCCAGAATAGTGCATCCAGAATAGATATAGTTGGGACATGGGCAATCTCTGCCAAAGAGACTTTTCAGAAGAAAAACATGGAATTAATATTTTTAATATGACTCCTAGGTAGTTCATATGACCTAATAAGTTTATACAACAGTGCTCTGTTACATACTAATGGAAAGCTATGCATGTGTTAGATATGGCTACTATAAAGATATTACTTCCATTGGAAAGTAGGTAGTCTCAAGGTTGGAAGGACCAACTGATAATGAGTGAACACAACCAACCAGTCAAAGGAACTTAATAGCCACCTAATCAGAAAGAAGTTAGATGATGGATTTCCAGGTAATCTTAGTATAAATGGAATTTGGGGAGCCCTGCCTATTTAAAAAGATGCTTTTGTTATTTGCTCATGTGAATTTAAAAAGATTTATTAAAATTGATAACAAGTTTTTAGCCCCCTATCTACTAGGCATTTAATTTCTTGGGAATTTTTCAATATACTTTAAATAGAAAGATATTTTAAGGCAAAAATAAATTGAAGGTTGTCTGTGTAATAAGGTTAGGTTCCTCCAGATATGGACTGTATCCTCCTTCGGTATTCATGAGTAGCCATAATATGGGAGATCACAGTGATACTCTTTAAGCTTTAAAGAGTGGGCTCATCAACAATGGGACTGTTTGCTGCCCCAAATATAACTGTGTTCAGTCTAAGACCTGAATTGTTACTGTGCTACTCTTAATGATATGTATTGGAAACCATGTTTGAAACAAAAGAAATATAAGAAGACATTAGATTGTACATTTTACAGGCTAAAAAAAAAAATCAAAGAATCATTCATATTCAGTTTTCTAGCTGTGTTTTCTTAGGGTATTTTAAACAGTTCAGTTTTCATTTTGAGGCTCATAACGATATGTTGGAAGTGGTGAACAGGAAATAAACCATGATTGGCCTTAACAGCCAGAGAAAAGGATTTGGATTTTACTCTAAACGCATTTTTTCCCTAAGCTATTGAATTATTTTAAACAAAGGATTACACACCATTGTTTTTAGAGAGATCACTCTCAGGAATTAGAAAAGCAAGAATAAATAGTTAGGAGAGTACTGTAGTGATCCAGACAATAAAGAGAAAGGATTTAGACTGGAGGGTGGAATTTGATGAAACAGAGTGGGCAGATTTGAGATAAATATTTCAGAGAATTGCTAGATCTAACTGCTGAACTGCATGTAGGACCATGAATACTTTGATATTTGGAAGATATGAACAATATCTGCCACACTATTATACAAGAATGGAGACAAAGTAAAGATATTTTCCAATTAACAAACAATGAGTGTTAGCTATCATCAGATTTAGTGAGGATGTTCTAAATGGCCCACCTTAGGGCACCTGGTTGGCTCAGTCAGTTAAGTTTCTGCTTTCAGCTCAGGTCATGATCCCCGGGTTGTGGGATCAAGTCCCACATTGAGCTCCTTCCTCTGCAGGGAGCGTGCATCTCCCTCTGCTTCTGCCTCTCGCTCTCTCTCTCTGTTTCTCATGAATAAATAAAATCTTCATCTTAGGAAAATGAATATTAAGCCTCAAAAGCTGGGCCAAGATACAGCAAGGAATAATGACAAATACTTTTGCTAGCATATGGTAAACTTTTACTGTATGAAATAATAACAAAATGCTGTCTGTAGAGGTTTTTAAATGATAGAATTAAAATGCAGAAAAATAATGACATGAAAATGCCAAGAGGTGAACAGGGTTAGAGCATTCTAAATTCCTGTACTATTTGAGAGGAGGGTTGAGATGTGGATTCATTTTAGACTTTGTTATATATGCAAACTAAAAATGTGAGCATATACTAAAAAATAGGAAAAGAATACATAACTTCCAATCCAAAAGGAAAAAAAATCATTAAATGAAAGGAAAAAAAAACTGATAGCAAGAAAGATGGGGAGAAAAGAACATGGATTTAGCTGGGTAGAAAGAAATCACAAAATAAAATGCCAGATGGAAGGTGGGGAGGAGGAATGGGCAAAATGGGTGAAAAGGAGTGGGAGATACAGGCTTCCACTTATGGAATGAATAAGTCACAAGAATAAAAGGCACAGCATAGGGAATATAGTTAATGGTGTTGTAATAGTGTTGTATGGTGAAAGAGGGTAGCTATACTTCTCGTGTGCATAGTATAACATATAGAGAAGTTAAATCACTATGCTGCACACCTGAAACTAATCTAACAATGTGTGTCAACTATACTCAAATTTAAAAAATTTATAGTATAATAAATACAAATACCTTTATAATCACAGTAAGTGTAAGTGGGTTAAATTTACCATTTAAGGGGGGGCCTGGGTGGCTCAGCCAGTTAGGCATCTGCCTTCAGCGAGGGTCATGATTCCACAGTCCCAGGATCGAGCCCCATATTGGGCTTCCTGCTCAGCAGAGAGCCTGCTTCTCCCACTGCCCCTCACCCCATTCATGCTCTCTCTCTCTCTTCCCCCATCTCTCTCTCACTCTCTCTCAAATAAAACAAATGTTAAAAAATAAATGAATGAATGAATAAATAAATAAATAAATTTGCCATTTGGAATTCAAAGATTGACATTTTTTGCACAATCCAGCTAAATTCTTTTTTAAAATAAAATACATACCTATAGCAAAATGACAAAAATAGTTTAAGAAATCAAATGGATAAAATACACTAGGCATATGCTATTCAGGATGTAGCTGGTGCAGCTATATATAAACATCAAATAAATGATACTCTAAGATATAAAAATTATTAGAAGTACAATGTTTTGTGAGGAGGTGGGGTACCTGGGTGGCTCCGTCATTTAAGTGTCTGCCTTTGGCTCAGGTCATGCTCTCAGTTGGATTCTCAGGTCAAGCCTCGTGTTGTGCTCCCTGTTTAGTGGAGTCTGCTTCTCCCTCTCCCTCGGCCCCTATCTCCTGATCATGCTCTCTCCCTCCCTCTCTCAAATAAATTTTTAAAATATTAAAAAAAAACAAATACAGTGCTTTTTTTTTTTTTTTTTTTTTTTTTCTTATTTGACAGAGATCACAAGTAGGCAGAGAGGCAGGCAGAGAGAGAGGAGGAAGCAGGCTCCTTGCTGAGCAGAGAGCCCGATGCGGGGCTCGATCCCAGGACCCCGGGATCATGACCTGAGCCAAAGGCAGAGGCTTTAACCCATAAATACAGTGCTTTTGACGTACCAAATATTGATTGATCTGCCATATGTAATAAATAATAATTCTAAATATACACTTATCTAATGTGAATTGATTCACCATGTATTATATATGTAAATTCAAAATACCATGTATTATATATATAACATCACTCCAAAATACAGAAAAAAATTAATAGAATTATGAGCAATTAACATAGAAATTAATGCAATATATGAAAAATAGTGAAGAATTTGTGGTTTTGATTCTTGATGTTAAATTCTTATTTCTATGTCTAGTTATCTAATGTGCAAAAAAAATCACCTTGAATCTTAGCAACTTTAAGCAACGTTTGTTTTTCTCATGAATCTGCTATTTGAGAAGACTCAGTCAGCACACTTCCTTGTCTCTGCTAGCCTCATGTGAAGTGGCTCAAAGGCTGGAGATCACCTGAAGGCTTGGCAGCTGATGTTGTCACTCAACTGACACCATAGCTGGGGTATTTGTCAAAACAATGATTTATGGCCACCAAATATGGCCTAACATTCTTCATGGCATGGTTGTTGGGTTTCAATGGTGAACATTCAGAGAGACAGCTGGGATAGGGTGAGGGCCAGGAAGTAGCTATATCACCTTTCATGACCTGGCCTTGAAAGTTGTACAGCACCACTTCCATGCCAAGGCAGTCATAAAGACCTGCCTAAATTTAAGTGGAAGGCAAACAGACTCTACCTCTTGATTAAGTGGCTAGGTTCTAGAAGAGAATATAGAACTGAACATTTTGCTGTGCCCTTTTTTAAAAAAATGCAATATGCCATACTCTTTTACTAGAAAAATGGGGGAAAAGAAGCATCTTCTCAATTTGACAAATAATTACTTAAACTTAACTACTGTGCCTACTTATATTACTTTAAAATAAGTATCTTGGATAACCAGAGGATCCATTGCCATCTTTACCCTTTTCTCTTTTAAAATGTAGATCAGGGACGCCTGGGTGGCTCAGTTGGTTAAGCAGCTGCCTTCGGCTCAGGTCATGATCCCAGCGTGCTGGGATCCTGGGATCGAGTCCCACATCGGGCTCCTTGTTCGGCAGGGAGCCTGCTTCTCCTTCTGCCTCTGCCTACCACTCTGTCTGCCTGTGCTTGCTCGCTCTCCCTCTCTCTCTGACAAATAAATAAATTAAAAAAAAATAAAATGTAGATCAATTTTTGAACTATAAGACTTGTTAGACCACCTAAACTTATTATCTAAAGTAATTACCTATTATCAGAAGCAGCACTTTCTTCACTGATAGATAGAAGAAGTTGAAAAGTTGTAATTGGAATAGGAAACAAATGAGGCCTGTTTTATAATTGTTTTGCATTGTGTTTGCTTCATCTGGGTTAAAAACCCCAGACCAGTAAACAATTTGGGTCAGATTTTAAGATACTCTGCAAAACACTTATACATTTGAAGTTCAATGAGGGAATAAGTTTTTACTTATTTTCAAAGACACATTTTTCTTAGTAAATGGGGAAAAATGGGAATATAAAATCATACTGAGGTTTTATTAACAATGCACCAAAAAAAACTAATTTTTTGATTCTTCTTTTTTTTTTTTTCACCTTGTTTACCTTTCTCCAAGGGATAACATCTGTAGGTGATGACCTCCATATTTTTATTCATTTTAGGTCATAATCCCTATGATAACAGCACTGTATTGACATTTGTGTTCCCTCCATAGCATCCACTGGGATGTACTCCAATTGTGGTATACTCATATGGAGTACTCAATGTACTCAATGTACTCCATATGAGTGTAAAAATTATCACAATTATTTACTGAAAGATTTTACTGGAAAATGTCACATAAAAAATAATTAGGGTAAGAAGATTGGAACAGCATAATTAATAAGTTTTCACTAAAGTGTACATATCTATTTTCTCTAATGATTTAGAAATATATTGAAAGAAGATAGAAGACATGAAAACTAGTATTAGGCCATACAGTAATAAACCATTATCATTCAATAGATGTCTTCTACTAGAATTTTCTTAAGTGCTTTATAGTTTTTGTTGCTATTGCAAGTAACTTTAATATAAATTTTATTGTATAGCCATTTTTAGTATGTAGGAATGTGCAATTTATAGACTAATTTACATTAAGGGAACTTACTGAACTCTTATTACTTCTGAGAATATATCTGTGGCTTCTCTCTGAGTTCAATGTGCAAAAGGACTACGTGGACTTCTGGAACAGGAAAGTGGGGATGTAAATAAGGATTGTTGGAACCAATTCTGACTTTTTTGGTGGAGGGCAGGCACTCTGTTCTGGAGTTCTTGTGCACAATGCTTTGTTTGGTGGTGCAGTTTCTAAGCCATCTCCCTGGCCCTCACCTGTATTACTCAAAGCATGGCCTCAGCTGAAGGCTCACTATTCTAAATGCATTCAGTAGGATAACATTAAGGGTTATAAATCGCTCTTATAAAGCAAGGACTCGCTACATGGAAAACCTCTTTTAGAGAGGAAAAAATCAATTATTACTCATTTAGGTAATTGCCATTAATAAATTGCTTTTTAATCCACTCACTCCTCAGTTTAATAGGTGTAAATACTTCACTGACATATTTATTTAGTATTTTTCTGTGGTTGCTCATAGATACTATCATAAATATCGATGGCATTTTATGCAGGGATTATATTGAATATTCCCAAATAAGCAAAGCCTGTAGTTAAATATTCTGTCCTGGTATACTGATTCCTCAAGTAGTATTAAAAATATCTGTGGACTAGGGTGCCTGGGTGGCTCAGTGGGTTAAGCCTCTGCCTTCAGCTCAGGTCATGATCTCAGCGTCCTGATATCGAGTCCTGCATCGGGCTCTCCGCTTAGCAGAGAGCCTTCTTCCCCTGCTCTCTCTGTATGCCTCTCTGCCTACTTATGATTTTTCTCTCTGTGTGTCAAATAAATAAATAAAATTTAAAAAATATATCAGTGGACTATATGACCGTTTATTTTGCCATATTTGAGAGATATTTCAAAGGCACTGTGTTTCTATCTGAAAATATAGTTTCCAGTGGTAAGGACCTAAAATCCTACAAGAAATCAAAATAGTTATTGTTAAATTGTTAAAGGTCAGATGATTCAGGGATATCATGATCATATATTATCTGAAATTGCCCATATTTTAGTCCACCCTATTGTCATAAATAAATAAACTTACCCTGAAATCAAGTTCATAAAACACCTCCTAAACAGAAGTAGCACAAAAATCTTTAGTCAAACAGGTCTGGCCTTTGATTTACAATATAACGGGGTCCTAGGTTATGTTAACACCTTTTGGTTATGAATATCTTATGTGGAATTAGATGTTTCTGATTATGAGGCAAAGACCTTGTGGAAATGAGATATGAAATATGGACAAACATGGTAAAGGATGTGAAGTCACTGGGAACACAATCATAAATGGAAAGGTTGGGGTAGAAAATGTGTGCAAGAATGATATAAGGAAATACACTCATACTCATGTTGTCTGAGAACAGATTCAATATGAACTCTAAACAAAATAAAATGTAGTCTGATTATCATTCTCATCTTTCTTTTAAGCAATTGAATACATTTTCTATGTGTCAATAGAGATCTTATTATTGACATGTATAATAATATTTCAAAAATTCACCTCTAAGTATAACATTTGAAGTCCAAAAAGAGATATGTAATAAGATTTTGGAAATCATGAGAGGCCTGAATTCCAGACACAAGTCTAGGGTGTAGAGAAGGAAAATTTATGTATTTATTAGATGGGTAATTACTAGTTAGTTAAATATACTCAAATAAATACATGGATCTGGGCCTTATCATTCTTCTTTAAAAGAATGACACTCATCAATTTTACCTAGTTCTCAGGAAGACTGTTAAGTTGGTTATTTGGGATGTTTTGAGAGGAAATCATACATTCATTCATTCATCAGGGCCTTCTTGAATGCTTATAATACACCACTACTCAGAATAAGAAGGATAAAATCTTGGTTTTCATAACGTTCACATTCTAATAAGGGTGAACAGATAAATAAATATGTAATATGCCAGATGACAACAAGGGTTAAACACACACACACACACACACACACATATTAAATCAGTGTGGTAGTATGGTCTGGAGTTCTGTTCTACCAAAAGTGGTCAAGAAGTCATCTCTACAAGGAGCCATCTGAGTAGGGTGAGAAGAAGACAAGCTAGTGACTGAGTTGGTTATCTTGGGAGAGAGTAATCCAGGCAAAGCAACATACTACGACAAGTGTTCCAAGACTTAAAGCAAGAACAGCATATGCGGACAGCAAAGAGGGCAGCATGGCTGAGAGAAGTGAGTGAAGGGAAGAGGAAAGAGAGATAATGTTTTCCAGAACTCATAGGCTCTTACTGAGTTACACTGCAAGCCATGGGAGATTCTTAGGAGAGTAACATGGTCTTATTTAAGTGTTAGCAGGATCACTTGGGATGCTGTAGGGAGGAATAATCTGGCGTAAATTTGGCATGGGTGGGATTGAGGAATCGGTCCTATTTTGATAACCTACGTGAATGATCAGGGTGACTTTGAATAGGATGGTGATGGTGAAAGTGATGAATAAGAGAGCCAATAAGATTTGTTGATTGATTGAATATGGTATATAAAGGAGTCAAAGACATCTCCAAAGTTATCATTACATTTTTTTAAAGAGTACAAAAAAATTAAAAATAGATAAATGTACATCTTCGTTTCTTCCCCCTCATGGTTTGGGTCAGTGGTTCTCAAACTTGGGTGTGTAGCACAATCATCTAGCAAGCTACCAGAGAGTGCAGAGGCCAGCACACTGATGCAGAATAGCCCCTGAGCGTCTGTATTTTACCAGGTTTCCCAGGTGCTTATAACATATGCTTGAGTTTAAGAGCCACTGGTTTAGGTAAAGAAAATCTTTTCAGGATATTTCCTAACAGCTGAAGTCCTTTTTCAACAAAAGCCAAAAAATAAGTTAGAAATTTACTTATTTTCGGTTCTGTGACTAGGGACTGTTTTGTCTGTTTGTTTTAAAGATTTTGTTTTTTTGAGAGAGAGAGAGCATGAAAAGAGAGAGGGAGAAGCAGCCCTATCCCCCCATCCCCACCCCAAGCAGGGAGCCTGATGCAGGACTCAATCCCAGGACCCTGGGATCAGTACCTGAGCTGAAGGCAGACGCTTAACCAACTGAGCCACCCAGGTATTCCCCTCCCTTTTTTAAAAAAAGTATAAGTTATTTAGCATTTACTGAGTAGAAAATGAATCTCATTAAATTAATCATAGATTTTTTTCTCTGTGACATTTCTTTTTCTGCTTAGATTTAATTCCCAAACTGAATAACTTCTCCCGTTTCCCTATTATGTTTGAAAACTGCATGTATTCTTGATGCCTGTTGCCCATAACCAGGCAGGTGAGTGTGCAATTTTCTTAGTGTTTCCATACATGAAGGAATATTTGCTGGCACAATGAAACATGGTACTAATAGTTTCTGTTTTGCTACACTCACCCTTTTGCTCTTGGGGCTTTAAATATCCCATTGTGCCCTCATTCTTCCAACAGAGGAAATTGTACCACCCACAGGGGTCATGCTGTGTTTTCAAATCCTAGAGGTAATGCAACAATGGTCATTCCTGGAAATGGGGAAGCCTAGAGAGAGGAAAACAGTTCTTGTGTCTGGGTCATCCCAGCTGCTGCTGGCTTAAGAGAGAAGCACGAAACACCCAGGCACATGGGGACCTCTGATTTGTACCCATTCCTTTTCACACAGCAGGAAGCCTCTGTGTGGCTGAGAGGGAACCTAATGAGACACAATGGAGTGATGGGGACTTCAGGAGAGAGAATGAAACGTGGGGATAAAATATTGGACAAAAATGCAAATGAAGTAAAGGTAATGGCCGGCATTACCAGGCTCCGTTGCTTTCAAGAACACAGATGTTTTCAAGAAGATGAATTTCTAGGACAAGAGATGCACAGATACAATCTAATTGACAGAACTGTTATGGACAACTGATTCTATTATCTTCAATAGGCTGAATCAGAGAATCTGTACAAATACAGCCATACCTTGTTATAATATTCAAAAGAGAGAAATGTATAGAAAAAAACTTGAATTTAACTTTTTCATATTCTTTCACATAAATATCAAAAGATGCATTTTTAAAGTGACCCCAAGTATAAACCTAAAAAATAGAATCCATGTGATAGTAAATATTTTAGTTAACATCATTGACACTTGAAGGCAAAATCAAAAGCAAAGTCTTCTCAATCTGATAGCCATCTTTCATTCATTAAACTTCCAAACAAAACCGCTTCCTGAAAATTCATGCATCACCCACATGTATGGAATTATCTGAAAGCACATAATTCTAAAAAATGATTACAATGGATTTCCATAAACTGCTACAACATATAGTATTGTACTAGATCTTAATCTATAGATAGGTAATTGTAACTTTTTATTTAAATTTGTTGGCTCAGTTATATAAAAAATATTTTTTCCTTCATTTTAAAGCCAGTTTTCTGACATAAATTTTTTTCTCACTTTTAAACCACAGAAATATATATTAGGAGATTTTTTGCAAAGATATTTCTAAAGTTATAAATACCTATTTTAATTCTTTTCTGTATTTATTATTTTGGAAGCATGCAAAATATGAGAAATATCATTGAATAATATCTGCATTTTAGTTTCATTAAAACTAAATTTAGTCCTGTAGTCCTGTTCTACAAGATTTGTAGGAACATCATGAAGCTCATTAAAATTCTTGGGAGATATGTGCCTCATAAATGTAGGATTACCAACTTTTTTTAAAATTGAGTTAGACATCACAGATATTTAGACACATGCTGTAGTTGAAAGTCCCCAAATATAGAACTGTCCTTACCTGTTCCCAGGGATATTGGCGAATCAATACTTTAGTAAAACAGATTTTTGTTGGCTTTCAAATGAGAAAGCACATTTAAGACTATAAAGAGCTTACAGAGAGTACAAGTTCAGGGGTAATTAAAAATATCCCTCTGTGTCACAACTGTAGGCTGAGGATCACAATCAGTCTCTGGCTCTGGGGAGCAACCATTAAACAATTTAAGTGTATTTTTATAAGCTTACCCAGTTTTCTAAATTCCATGTTCAATTAGGCAGAACTTTATAATAGAAAAAACTTACTTGAGCTACTGGCTCAATAAATTGTCTCTTCATTTAGCAAATGTTTATTAAATTATAATTCAAAGCACTTCTTTCTAAAGAAGGGGATCATAAATCTGGGGGGGTGGTCACAGTCCTTTGAGAAGCAAATGAAAACCAAGAACTCTCATTGCCCGGCTCCTGTCCTTACACACAAAATTGTATGTAGAACATCAAGAATTCTTCCAGCCATCTGAAATCCAGATGAAGAATGCCTCAGCACCAAGGGGAGTAAGATTAATTCATTTAACACCCACTTCTTGAGCACTTGCTTTTTCCTAAGAAATGTCCTACGTACTAAAGATACACAGGGAAATAGGTCCCTATCCTAGAAGGCAACATACATATTTTGGGCAAAACATTACCTCACTGAATCACACAAATGACTTCATTTAGCTTCACAAAAGTGAATAGGAAGTAATTATAATGATTACAGTTTTGAATATGGTAACAGAATTGAAAATATTCAGCTGAAGGAAACAATGAGCTTTTTCTTTCCCCTTCCTTTTTCTTTTCTTTCTGCTTTTTGCTGCCATAAAGTGTAGGTAATCATGAAATCTAAGTTTTGCTTTAAAAAAAGTATGTTATGGTTTATAGTTGGGTTAATAAGCATTTTTAAGTGCCTACAATATGAAAAGCACTACACTAGACACTGTAAAGATACAAATTTAAATATTTTAGAACCATCTTTTATTTCCATCCATTTCTATGCTTTCATAATCATGTGTTCTCTCTCACTGAGCACTTGCCTCTGAAAATGGTATTTTAACACTTGACTGTCTCTTTTGCAAAAGTCATCTTATTAAAATGATAGAACAAACTATATATCCTGCTGAGCATGATATTGTGTGAGCAAATAGAGAAAAGGAATAAAGATTTGCTTAACATTGATGAATGTAAGGAAAAATAAAATGTCAAAAGATAAAGGATAAATGCCAGAAATGTATACATACACATACACATATGTAGGCAGAAACATATGTATGTGTATGTGTTCTAGGCAGTAAAATGTCCTGAACAAAGAATGTGACAGTGATATTCGGAGAAGGAGGTATAACAGGAAGTATAACCATCCCTCCATTTGTATTTTATACTTTCTTATTTGAGATCCAATTCACTGGGTCACTGGAGGGGAGGTGAGTGGACTGTGGTAAGAAATATAAACAGGCAAAATAATGGAGAAGGATCCCCTTAGAGGGCCTCTGGGAGCTGTTCATGAAGCGGGTGTGCTTTTAGCGGAGAGGGAGAGAGATCCAATGCCACACTTCTATTTCTGCAACTATTCTTCACCTGGGAAGTAAAGCAAAAAACGCAAATAATAATCATCATAAAAAAAGGAAAGGACAGCAGAATAACAAATAACCACACACAGTCACTTCAGACCTATTCTGAAACAACAGAATACACTTTAAAAAGCAGTAAAAACAATAAAAATCCCGTCATTGTGAAAAAGGAGAGCCTTCTCTGCAATAAAGGCAGTCAATAAAGAAGCTCTCTCATTTAAACATCAAATGCACATTGTTTTGCAACACCTGTTATTCAGCCATAATAGCTTTCTTAACCTGTCAAAGTGTTTAAGCTGAGGAAAAGAAATGGGCCTCCAGCTGTGCAGTTCTGTGGAGAAAGCCTGTGCGAAGCGATATTAGTTTAATGAAATGTGTACAGATTGTAATTGTGGTAATAAGAGGGCAATTCCCTGAGGTGCCATAGGAAGGCGGTGAGCGCAGCCAGGCAGAAAACAGAAGCTTGCAGGCTGAGGGAGAAAATGCAGGCTGCTCTGGAGAGAGGGCAGGGAGTGAGGCAGAAAGACTAGGAAAGAGGAATCCTGCGAATGTGTTTTCCTCAGACTCACTCCAAGAAAGAAACCAGGTCTACAAGGGGTTAAAACCCTCTTCTGGCAGCACAGCTGACCCAGAGCTAATCTGAATCAGTGTTAACTCTGTGCTGCAGTTGCCGGGGAACACAGGGGAGATGGCTCTCAGTCTGTGACAAGATGACAGTGACCCTTCTGAAACTCATATTCAGGATGAAAGACAATGAATAATCAAAAATAAGTGAGGTGTAAAGGGAGTGATACAAAAGAAGAGACTAAAATACATTGGAAATCAAATAAGTTGTTGCCTTATTTTTGTGTTTATCTAGACATCATCCTAGGTTTTACTCTGAAAATATCATACTTTATGAGTATTCCTGAGAGAAGTAGCCACTTCTACCATTACTTGATAGACAATCAATTTGTCATTATTTTAAACTTCCTGAATAATTTAAAAGCCTGAGGGTAAACCATGTATAGCAGGTCTCCACAGACCAGCATTATATTTCTAGTTCTTTTTTTTTAAAGATTTTATTTATTTCTTTGACAGAGAGAGAGAGAGAGATCACAAGTAGGCAGAGAGGCAGGCAGAGAGAGAGGGAGACGCAGGCTCCCCGCAGAGCAGAGAGCCCAATGCGGGCTCGATCCCAGGACCCTGAGATCATGACCTGAGCCAAAGGCAGAGGCTTAACCCACTGAGCCACCCAGGGACCCCTCTAGTTCTTTTTCTAAGTAGCTGTGTGCCTTTGGGCAAGTCATAGAACCTCTCTGGACCCCCGTTTCATTACCTGTAAATCTGAGGAAGTCAGTCTAAGCAATTACTCTGCATGATGCCTGTCAGTGTTCCCTTATTACCTAATAACATCAAGGTTCACATTAATCTTGACCCTTCTCTCTCCTCAAGGCCCATGTCCTATCGACATGGCTGTAGAGATTTGGATGATTATACCTAAATCCTAGTACTTCCTCATCTACCTGATGTGATTCAGTTCCTCTTCAACTTCACGTGTGGTTTTCCCTCTCTCAAAGTTTTATTCAACTGGCTCAATTCTGTTTGTTCTGTAAGATGAGGCTAAAGGTGCTCTTCGTATGTACTCTTGTCTAGGCTGGAATATTTCCTCCACTGCGCCCCACACCTTGTGCTAAGGTACACTTTCTCTTCTTTCAGTTAGTAGTTCAGATGTTGCTTCTTTCAGAAAGCCTTCCCTGAGTGCCTAAGTCTAGGCAAAACGTTTATCCAATATGTTCCAATAGATTCTACTGCCCACATCATGATGTCAATCTATATTGTAATTGCATCATCCCTAATGTCAATTAGATTCAAACTTCCTGACACAACGTTTCTAGATTTATGTTCATTTTGTTTATGATAGTATTGTTAGAAACTTGTAAAATTCCTGGTATCTGGTAGACTCGCAGTGACTACGTCTTTAATGAATGAATGGCTAGAGTGCTTAGGAGAAGCTTAACCTACACATCCTGGCAGGACAAAGGAGCCATTATTTGTGCTACCACCATATGTTCCCTATGAGTTAAAAATTCTCTCTGTCCACTTCACTCATCAGATTATTAACTTTCTTCATGGCAGGAAGGCTATTACCTTGCATGATGTCTTGACTACAGATGTGTTAGATAAATACACATTGAAACATATGTTTACTGCTTTAGAATTCTATACAGATTATGTGATAAGCCATTTCCCAAAAGTTTTTTTCCCCCCAAAGGGATTTTTTAAATAATTTGAATTATATTGATTAGGAAATTATATACCTAACTACCCAATACGTGGTTTATTTTAGAGAGTATATATATAAAATTTAAAGGAGGAAAACTAAAAACAAAAAACAAAGCACTAGAGTTGAACAATTATCCAGCTTACTTTCTATCTCCATAGAGGGACTATAGGAGATTATAATTTTTGTCCTCAAAATATGTAGAGACTTATGAATCCTCAAAAGTTTTTGGTAACCACTTATGAATATAAAATGATTAAATTACATTAAACTTTTTTGGGGGGAGGGGGGAAATCCACAGTTGTTTAGGGCTGAATACCTTGAAGTTTTAACCTAAGAAAAAAGAGATCCAAGAAAAGCACATGACAAATTCAACTCATATTTGCATTGTTTGGAATTTGATACTAGAACAGATTTTTTTTTTT